>JAQIXP010000006.1:0-62279 GCA_034700285.1 Proteroiulus fuscus | reverse complement strand
GTGTTGTTCACTTGGATTCAGTAGTATATTTGTTAGTGGTGAGTGGGCATAAGGAGTAGTTGGTAGATTTGGGGGAATTCTGTAACAGAATTTCTTAAAAATTACCTGAAATTCATATAAACATCTACTTTAAAACAAGAAACAAAAAATTTGTAGAAGAAGGAGCTGTTGTCAATAAATCAGTTCAAAATTCTATATAGTTTCCAAAAATTTCTTCAAATTCTCAAGTATATTTCCTATCTATAGGACAGCAAATGTTTGAGTATAATGCTTGTAATTATGCAAAATTTTAGTTTTTCTTTTAAAATAAATAGACTCTTTCTTCTTATTTCTTTGCAAAATTATTTTGATGGATTAATTTGTTTCCAACAATGGGTTTAATTTTTTTGTTAATTCGACCAATGCAGAATTACAACTGAAATTTAATTAGTTAGTACAACTCATATAATGCTTTATGAGGGAAGTCATTTTGAGTACAATACGTCATTTCTGACGAAATGTGAACTAGGATTTGAAAATATTTACGAGAAAGTCTGGGTAAAAATGCGTAGGGGCCAGTTACTCTGAAATGATTTACATGTGCAAACTACGTCAACTGAAGGATCAGACAGAGTTCAAGTTACCATGGTTACTTGTATGCAAGAATTGAAATTCAAATTTAGGTCTATATGTAAAAACAGTCTGGCTAAACTATTCATTGTATGGGTAAAATATTCCGGTATTTTGGCTAAATTTCGAGCAAATTTAGTGAAAAATGCTTGGAGCACACCATGTGCTGATAGCAGAAAAAAAGGTTAATTTTATTTCATTTCAAATTTAAAATATCAGATGAACAAAAGGTTTTTTTTTATTTTTTTTTACAAAAATCGATAATTTCGCTTAGCATCCGCCATTTTCGTCTGGCCATTGGACGAGGAGGGTCACAAACCATTATTGTAAAAGCAACATACAACACAGATCGATATTCTCGGTTGAAGAATAAAATTATAAAAAAACCTTTTTTAAGATGACCTAAAATAACCAGCATTTGTGTTTTTTTAATTATTTTGCTAGACCCTTTTCTACTGAAAATAATTGGTTTACAAAAGATCTAAATAGGCTGGAGCAAACACGTGTTATACTTAATTATTAATGGTCAGTTTTTAATTTATTCTTTCAAATAGTTAGGCAAATACAAATGCGTTATTATAATCAAAATTAATTATTTACTAATGTATATTCTATGACATTAATCACAAAATATTTAATTGTTTCCAATTTATAATTATCTGATTTTAATATTGCGTACATTAATAAAAACAAAATAAGGCCAATTTCTAAAAAAATATTTTTGAATTATTATAAAGTTTAAAATTAATTAAAATTTAACTAAATTAAAAATTTATATTATAATTTTAATTTTTATAAAGAAATTCCTAGCATACAGTATATCTAGTTTTGAAAAAATTACTTTCTTTTCATATTTTGGGGGGAAAAATTCTGTAGGATTTTTATAAAATGGTGAAAATTCCTATTATATTCCTTAAATTTGAAGAAAAAAGTCATATAAAATTGCTACATTTTTTTGTTTAGATTCCTATAATTTTTCTATTTTTGGAAAAAAAATCCTTTAATATTCTTGAATTTAAAGAAAAAACCCATTCATATAATCTTATAGCTTGCAAAAATATTCCTAAATTATGTGGAAAAAAGTCATATAAAATTTCTGCAATTTTTTAAACCTCCTATAATTTTTCTATTTTTAGAAAAAATTCCTGTAAAATTCCTGAATTTAAAATAAACATGACTATAATAATTATGCAGCTTGGTAAAATCCTATAATATTTCTAAATTTGTGGAGAAATTTACTATAAAAGTCCTTATATTTCTTGGAAAAAATTCCTATTCTCTTTCTATATTATTTTTCACATTATAATCATACAGCTTGCAAAAATATTCCTAAATTATGAGGAAAAAAATCATATAAAATTCCTATAATTTTTCTATTTTTGAAAAAAATTTCTGGAAAATTCCTGAATTTAAAATAGACATGACTATGATATACATGCAGCTTGGGAAAATCCTATCATATTTCTAATTTTTTGAAGAAATTTCCTATTCAAGTCCTTATATTTCTTGGAAAAAAATTATTATACTGTTCCTACATTTCAGGAAAAGAAAATCTTGTACTATTTCTATATTTTTGGATAAATAGCAAAAATATTGCTTGACATGCTCTCCTAAATTCGCATAAAATTCGTGCTTTAATCATTTGAAAGCTGCTGTTTACATGTAAATACATAACATTATAATATAGCAGCAATTTTCGTGTTTTTACAATATTTGAAAATAGTCCATTGTCAGTGTTTTGCAGTAAGCGCCCTCTATGTGAATAATGTTTCCTACACCCTTTCACATTTAACACTGTGACATTTTGTGGGCACATATATTTATATATAACATTTTTGATTTCTTCAACATACAAATGGCCATTGCAGTACGATACAAAGTTGGATATTTTTGTGTTGTGTAGATTGGTGATTATTTTATGAAAAATGATGCCAGTTTTTGTCACATTGTAAACTCCCATCTATAGTAATGAGCAAAAGCTTATTCGTCGCAGGACACTGCAAAAGCATTGGCTGATCCACAGTGGTCCTAATGGCTTTTTTGATGTGTAAAAATTGAAGAATTTTATACTATGTCTTGTTTGATCCAGAAACAATGGCAAATGAAGACATATGGGAAGTTCTTCATATTTCTTTCCCTTGTTATTTCTTTGATCGAGCTTTTTCTGCGAAGACAGATGAGAGAAAGTGTGGTCAAATTGACCAAAGTAAATTATTAAAAATGATAAATTCCTCTTAAGTTTGGACAACAGGAAAGTTTTCTGAAATGATTCTTGCACTATCTTATCAAAATCGATATTTTTACTTGCATTTTTTTTCTCCCTCGTATATTTGCCTTGTTCTATTATCCATTTCCAGTTGTTTATTTTACCTTTTTATATTGACAAAAGCCAACAACAAGGTCTATAAGGAAAGTGGTATATATACAATTAATGGTAAAATTCTCTGCATTAGTTTTAATGTTGAAATTAATTTGAGATATATGCAAACATAAGTGTGGGTATATAATTATTTTCTGTAATTCAACTCGATTTTCGAAATTCAAACCTAATTATATTAGCTCAGTAAATTCCCCAAGAGGCACATTGGTGTCACATACACTTTGATGTTTGCCTCTGAATCTGATCTTGTAGTAAAGGGAAATCTTTATCCTGCCATCAAATTTTCAGCAAATATCGCATGACTTATTGCAATAAAGTTTCAATATCAGGGTTCAACCTCTAAATTCTGAGAAGGTTTAATTCAAATGAGATGCTGAATTTTTCTTTGCAACTGCATCTTCATGGTTTTCTATACATTCAGGGTTCAATAAAGTTATAAAAATTCCATGTGGAATTTGAGTTTTTGCAATATAAAACAAGGAATTGATCAAGTACAATTATGTAAGTAATATTGGTCTAATATTCTTATGAAAACTGATAAAGTTATAAAAATATATTTTGATGACTTAGGTGTTTAATGCAATTGAAGCTCTGCAGTATAATATCCAAAAAGTCATATAAAGTCATACATTTCGTCCAGAAAAATCATAAATAGTCATTTTTCTCATCCAGAAAAGTTAAAATTGTCATATTTTAATCCAGAAAATTCATAAATAGTCATATTTTTCATCCAGAAATGTCATAAATCGTCATAATTTGGGCTTGAGCACTGAGCAGTCTAGTAGACACCGTGATCTTGTATTGTAATTTTGTTTTGCAGTTTTTACTCTTTGTCAATAATTTAAGAAATTAATAATGATTTGAATTTTTGTCAATATTATTGGCAGTTATAATTAATTTTTCTCATTTTATCTATTTAATAGATGTCTCAAAGGCTGACATTACATTTTCTTAAAAAAATACTTGTTTTAAAAATTATTTAGACAGGGCACCTTTAATATTTATGAGTATAAGCCAAAAGGAGATAAGTAAACCTAAATGTACTAAATTAAAGTTATGCAGTTCAATTGCTATAATTTCATTTTTAGGCAGACTTTTAAGTAATGCTAAATCTAGTAGTTATATGATAAATAGTCTGCAATTACCCCCCCCCCCCCCTTCCCCTTCCCTGATCCCCCCACACCAATCTCATTCCATTTGAGTTAACGCAATACTCGATCACCCCTCCACTTTTAAATTATTTTGAAGTTTAAGGAAATATTTTAAACAAATTTAAGTTATTCATATCATAGATAATATAAGCTCTGATGAAATCTTGTGGCATCAAGAAATTGATGATAGGAATTTTTCAAAATCTGGTACATGTTTTCTGAGTGACTTTGCCTCTATATGCTTTAAGAGTTGAAAATATATTTAGAATGCATTGTGTTTTGTCAACCCTCCCTCTCCAAAATATTTCTCATCCCCTAAGTGATTTGATCATGATCCGCTTTGCATACTTGCACTATCAAAATGTCATAAACAAACAGGCCTTGACGACGTCATGGATAACAAACGACTGAGGGCGGGCCCTTTGCCCAAACTACTTAGCGAATAACTGCATGCTAACAACATGTCGATATACAAAACTCAGGAAGGAAAAAGGGGGGGGGATAAGTAACCCCCAACCAACAACAAAAAATGCAATGAAAGGGATATTCCCTTCATGGATTCCACTGCAGTAGGCCTACTTACCAAATGCGAATTGAATGGAGCAGAAAATGAATGCTTTTCCAAGGTACATCAGGATTCACAAGTGGTTTGTGTACAAATCAGAGGCGGGACGATGGGGTAACACCAAAGGACCCCCCTTACTTCATTGAATGAGGAAAGGGGTACCAAAATAACGAACAACAAATTGATGTGGCCTTTTAGTATACACATTCATAAACTGCCTTTATGCTGTTTTAAGTGTTGCAAATACACAAGGAGAATTTTTCAATGGACTTGAAGGCCCTAGGTACAAAATGGATTTTTAACGAGCACATAAATATCAACAAATCTATAGACTATACAACAGCTGTTTTTAACAACTTTGACCTATTTATACCAGCACACACATTTAGGCAATAGGGCTAGCAGGAGGCAGGAACCCCAAATAAGGAAATGAAGTAGGTCTGGCCCAGTGAAAATATCAACATAACCAACATTATTAGCTTTACTGGTGAAATCATTGAACTAGTATTTCCAGTATAGGCCTACCAATACTATGGCTAAATACAGGTACCAACAACTGCAATAATACTGGTTGTGTTGGGTATTGCTGTATTGGTATTAATTATCAGTGTATTTATCAGTACAAGCAATGTTTTGGTTTTATGAATGCACATATTTAAAATGCTGGTCTCAGTATACCATGATACCAGTATATCCAACAATACTGTTATTATTGGTATTGACATATTTTAAATTTTTTATTTATTCATATAGCATTTAGGAGTTTCTATATAACTCTTACTTAGATTTTTAAAACACAAAATAACTATGCATGTGCACTTAACTACTTCAGTGTATTATGATTGACTACATTTGAAGTTGTTGCATTTCAGAGGTCAAGTAGTGTGGTCACTTTAGCATCAACCTCTAGGAAATTGTGTACTTCTTGCATATTGAAAGTGTGATGATTAAGCCATTTACATTAAGGAACTTCTAAATGAGAACCAATAAGAAAGCTTATCATCTGAATTGCATAAGACCCTTTTTTATCCCAATATTCTCTGGAAATGCATGTAAAACTGATTCTCAGGGTGCATTATCATTTTACCAAAAAAACACTTAGGAATTTCTTATTAAAAACGTTTACATTCTATGTGAATATATTTCTGTAGAAAAAATTTACAGTAGAGTTAGCAGAAAACCAAGCCTCTTCATGATTTCTGCTGAAGCAGATCATGTTTCTACAAGAATTTTTAAGTTATTTTTTTTAAATTTAAAATTTTTCTGTAGAAATTCTTCATGCATTTTCTACTAAATTTGTAGGGACATACTCTCATTGTTCATTTGTGATGATGCATGTTAGGTACTATTTAATTTCGTTAACGAATTTTTCTGTCAAAATTTCAGTCAGCAAAAGTAAAATTTCCAGTAAAACAAGCTGGTGGTTATTTTTTTTAAATATAACCATTCTTTAGGAAAAGGCAGATTTTAATAAATTGAAATGATATAGATTAAACTTGTTGTAAAAATATACGAGCAAATATCTGCATGAACTGGCTATCTCTTCTGCTGACCCAATTTTGCAAATCATATATTGGGGCCTATATACTGGCTTCTGCACTTTAAATTGCATGCAAATTCTCTAGAGCCTAAAATTTGATGCAGGACTAAATTCATTTTTCAAATTAATATAACTTAAGGGCTGAATTTTGATGTTAAGAGCTCTATACTTGAAAGTGACTTAATTTTTTTTTTCGGTACTATTTTATTCTAAAGAAAAGCTATCTAGAATTAATATATAAAATGTGATTTATTACAATTTTCCCTAAACATTATAGGCTTTATAGTGAAACGTTCCAACAAATGAGAACAAATGTTTCATATAGATTTTAATGAATGGGTGGGAATAAACTTACGTTGGGATAACATCTTTATATCAGTTTTTATCATGCAGGGGCTTGTGGGAGTTTCTTTAGATGTACTGGGAAAATAGATTTGAGTTTATTATTTTTCTGGGGACATGACAAAGTTTCGGATTCTTCTAGGGCCGGCTATATATTGGCGATGAAATGTGACAAACATTTAAATGCTGTTAAGATATTGTTCCTGAATTACGAATACTACTTGTGATGCGTATTTTCATTATCCTAAGCCCCCAGAAGGGCCATTATATATTTGATATACATGTAATACTGCATTATAAAAACTGTCGCAAACTATTTTTCATTTCCCTCTATTACAATGTACTAAAAATGGGCCCATCTTTTATGAAAAATTAGCATAATTCAGAGTAGTTTATTATTTATATCCATGAATACACTTGCATGTGTTTAAATATCTAAATACTGTTTATCAAATAGTCTTTTGGGATGTCCATAAATGAGTTTTCCAATCCTTAGGGAAGCTCATAAATGAGTTTTTAGTTTTAGGGGTCGCTCATAAACGAGTTATTCAATATAGCTTATAGGAAGTACATCAACGAGTTTACCATTATTTAGGGAAGCTCATAAATTATATTTTCCATTTTTTGGTAGTGCATAATTGCTTTTTTTCTTGATCAGGGGACGCTCATAAATACATTGACAGAACTGGGAAGCTTACATGTATTATTTTTGCAAAATCAATAAGTAAATGATTTTTGCAATCTTTAAGAAAACCATAGATGAGTTTTCCATTTGTTTAGGGGCGCTCATAAATGATTTGTGATAATTTGGGGATATCCTTATAAATGTAATTTGTGAAATTTTATTGAGAAAATGTCCCCTATTTAGTTTAGTTCCTGTAGAAATAAGTTTGCAGTATTTTTATTTAATATTTATTTGGTTATAACAAGTAAATAGCAAGTATCATAATCTAGTAATTAATGTTTTATTTATGGATTCCTCTTTAAAATTTTTATTTTATTAATTTTAGAAAACAGTCACTGCACTTCCAAATATTGATCGCCATTTGACATGTTTAAACTTGAATAGGTTTTTCTCAGGTTTATTTTTGACCCTATTGGTGATCCTTATGCTGGAAGCTTGTAACGGTCAGCACCTTCCATGCCATTCTTGACCAATTGTATATTGAGTAGGACGTCAATCTTTTCGATTCAGACATGAAGCACTCTTTGTCCATTTGATTTACAATCCTTGTAGAAATTCTTTGTGCTTTGCTTTCCTATCTAGTGTGAATTTGAACATCTGAACTATTATTACAAAGCAATGTAAGGCCTAGTTTAGACCTCTACCTTGAAAATTTTCTTCAGAATTCTAACATAAGAAACTCGCTGCAAATTCACTGACATATTTTCAAGAAATACTTGAGCTTAATAGAGCTTAAATTACTAATCAAGCAATAATCCGGATTAAAATTTTAACACACAGAACTATCATAGAGAAAAATTGAAGCCATGCATAAACACTTTCAGTGGTTTAATCAGGGACGTATTTAGGATTTTGCCGCCCTATAGGCCCAATTAGAATTGCCGCTTCCCCCCCACCTTTTCCAACACCACCAGCACTCTTCCCATTTATTAAATTGTTTAGCATGTGTACGATAGTACGACCCAGAAAATTTGCCGCCCCTAAATATTTGCTGGCCTATTGGGAAATACGCCCCTGGGTTTAATATACAATTATTACTACTTCTAATAATATGGTCAAATGGCGTCATCCTTGTATTTTAGAAAGTCATGATTTCTGAATAATGCAAGTCTGATGGTAATATTAATTACTATGCTTTTCTCAGCAATTGTTTGTCTTAGGGCCAATTGTACCAACAATTAAGGGTTAACTTTAACCCACTGTTAAACTTAGGTTTTCTCTACTTTCCTGAATTTTCATTGGCCCAAATCGGTCACATTATCAAAATAACCCAGGGTTAAGACTTAACTGTAGTTGGTACAATTGGCCCTTAATTTTTAAAACTATTTGTAACAAGTTGAGATTTTCCCTTTTATCTATAGTCATTGAATGACAACAAAATTATCAGTTAGGCCGTACCAATAAATTACTTGATTAACCATAATCTTTGGAAAACAATTGCCTAACCAACAAATGATCCTTGGAGCGTGGAAATAAGCCCTGTCTGGTCATCGCAGTAGTTTGCTAACCATGTGTTAAAGATAATCTAACCAAACTTTAGTTCCTTTTGAATGCCCTTCAACTAGGCCTACTGCAACATTTAATTCACTGCTTGGGAATCAAATGAGCACGAGACGCTCACGTGCATACTCAATAGAAGCTTGCTTTAATTTTGCACGTGCAAGCCTCGTGCGCAACTGATTCCCGTGATGCTTTGCGCATTCTGGCGGCCATCTTGGATTTAAATAGCAACAAACAAAATTCGTAATTTTGAACAAGATGCACCGGTGTATTTCTGGAGTTGTTCTTCCGTAATGAATATAGAAAAGTCGTGTGAAACCTTTTCTACGTTTCAAATCATTTATGTTCTTCGTAATTGTTGAGGCCAATCGAAAGGATATCGTCTTGAAGGCAATTTCAAACGCCGAATATTAGTTTTCTTTTTATCGTCTGAGCTCATTCTTGGATATATAGTCTAAAGGGAAAATAATTAATTGGCTGTGAGTCGCCATTGAAATCGCCAGTAACCTATAGGCATTACTCTTGAGGAGAGGTATAGAAATAACCCCTCTTTTCTTAAGCCTCACCATCATCCCATTCCAACTTATTATATCCACTTTTTTCTATATATTTACCCCCCTTCTTTCATCCCTCTTCATCCCATCCCTTATGCAACATTTGCTGACCGACTATGTAGTATTTCTCTCAATGGCCACCAGATAATTTAGCAAAGCCTAATATCAATCTAAGGCTTCTTCCTTTCATTTTCTCTTTCTCACATTCATTTCATCTTTTCTGCACTGATACCCCCTGCTTTTGTTATGTTGTGATGTACATGTTTGTATGCAACTGTGCATGTAATTCATAAGCTATATATTTTTTTTGGAAATTGGATGGCAACTATGAAATATTTTGATACTTTTAGATAGAGATTCAGCATTACACATTGATGCTTAACCACAAATTAATTAATTTTTTTACTGATATATGGTGAATTTGTTTCCATACTTAACGGTATAGTTTAAAAAATCGTAATATCTGTTATGTCTTTTGATTAGCCTATTTACATTTGCAAAAGATAGGAAAAGTTAACCTTGAACTTAGCCTAAAATACTGATTAAATCAAGTATGTATGCTACCATCAATTAATCCATTGAAAAAAAAATGGTTTAAACTTAAGGAAAATTATGTGGATTTCCCAACTTATCATTTTTAATTTATTTATTTATTTGTGGATAAAACATTTCATGATGGCGTCTGAATATACCTATATAATTAACTTTTATAAAGATTTTTTTATGTATTTTTGTTCACTCTCTGTATAACATGGGTTCCCACTCACCTTGAAAGTAAGGAATGGTCAGGGAAATGGAAAATGGTCAGGGAAATTTTCGAAAACTAGTGAAAAGTCAGGAAAATAGCTGAACAAAAAAGAAATTGTTGGAATAGTAGACAACTTGTGGAATAATCAAATTTAATTGTGGCGAGAAATGCTATATTTTTCTCAAACTGAATAAAATGTACTAAGTTATAGTAACTGCACCTATAGGTCTATAATATTGCAAATTGAGTACTGTACTATATGCTAAAATCAAGAAGATAGGCTGATACTGCAGTAATCTCAATCTGTGCTGAAATGTTTTTGAATTTGGTCAGGGAAGTTTAGCAAAATGGTGAAAGAAAGTCAGGGAAATCGACTTTTAAAACTTAGTGAGAACCCTGTATAAATAACATTTTGATGACAATATATATTTTTAATGTATGAATTTGCCGGCTTTTATTATATGCTTTCAAATTTGATATTAATGCAGTCTTCAGTTGTCAAAAATATATGAAGAAATTTATTCTGTCCAGTTTTATCCCATATTTTTTTCTCCCTGGTTATGCATATTGACTACACAATGAAATATATCACAGTTGCAACTGGGCCAAATTTTCCATTTTTCTTATTTCTAATCTTGATATTCATGTCTGTCTGTGTGTGTGTGTGTATGTATGGGGTCGATGGAGAAAAGTGAAAACTCACATTTTAACTTAGAAAATAAATGGTCTGTCCATCCCTGGGAGGGAATGAATGGAGAAACGTTAATGGACGTGGGCTGGTCCCAATCCTATAATGCACACTGCATACAAAGAAGGAATAAATTTTGCTAGGAATTGAATGAAAGATCGAAGGGTAATCTAATGTTTCCTTTGGAATTATTTAGTTAGATGCAATATAGGCCTGCAATGTGCTAGGCATGTTTATAAAGTGCTCTATATAGACAACAACTGACCATTTCCACCATCCGGAATTCCATTGACACGTTTGGGCTGGGCAGACTTTCCTTTGTATTCATCCCCTAACAAAGAAAATAGACAAATAACCCCTCATAATGAACCCTGGGCCAGTTTCAGACTCTGGCAGCACTGGAGCATTTGGCAGCATGGCAAATTTTTCAATTGCAGTTAGTTGCCCTAATGGATTATGCTACAAAATTTAAAATATTTGGCAGTCTTTGATTCACTTGGAAAAAATATTATATTCTGTTCAAAATAAGAATGAATTGTAATGCATACCAATCTGAAAGAATAACTGGATTTGGATTAGTTTGGTAACTTTACTCACGTCGTCAGACTATCAGCTTGGTATCTATACTTAGGTTATCTTTATATGCTGCCAGATTTTAGGGGAAATGGGACATTTTGCTACAAACATATAAAAATATCTATGAAATGGTAAATTTTTCCTAATAACTTGGATTGGATCCTACCCAGTTCACACTTATATTGAATGCAGTATAGTAGCCTATGCTAAATTAAGGTATGGATGTTTTTCAATGATTTTAAGTCAAATTTTAAATTTTTTACTGGCAATTTGGTGGATTAATTAATGAATTTTAAATTTTGAACACATTGTTTGTAAATACTTATGTATTGAAAGGTTGCAAAATTTCGTGAAATTATTTACGAAATTATATAAAACGAAATTAAAATTGGGAAAACGTCAGTCGTGCGTGCATTTGTACATACATGTATTTCGTATTTGAGGTTGAGAAAATAGAAAATTTTGTTAATTTTATTAAAACACCGTAAACTAATGCATAATAATAGAGAGAGGCTAGCAGTGTGACCAAAAAGAATTACTGTCTGTTTGTCCCTATATTCTGTGGGTTTCCTGTTATAATTCCTTATATCTTGCAGCAATGAAATTTCGTTTCCTTTATTTCAAGTCCCATTTAAAAATACAAAATAATTAAATAATTTCGTTAAATACAATCTACATTTTCGTGAATATATAAAAAGTGACAGGATATGACATCATCAAGGGAAGATTTCGTGAATTACTTTACAATTCACGAAAATTCTCAATGTCCTATAGTTTTCATACAGTAAATGCTAACGAAGTGTAAATGCTTTTCAGTTTAATGTTTTGAATTGTTATATCACAGTATTTTTTCTAAACATTCTCAGTCCCATTTTGTCAAAAAGGTGAAAAAGTTTCTGTTTAAAATATTAGGTGTATGACTTCTGTGCCAAATGACCTGTACTGGGAAAATCCCTATAGTGTAGACATTTCCCCTATTTCCCATTTTTAAGCTGATTTTTCTATGTTTGGTCACGCAGGAAATAGTAACAGCAAAAGAGTAAGTCAACCGACCCACTTCAGACTGAAGGGTCCGACTTATTTCAATACCTTGCTGATCTGCTATGTGGTCACTCAGTCCTCTTTTTATCATTGTCCCAACCTGGTAACATTGGGTCTGCAATGTCCACTATAAACATGGGATGGTCAAGCTATAGAAATGGCTATTTCGGTGCAGAATCCCGGCAATAGGGGGGGCTCTTTTATAGAAAAATTAGAGAATCTACCAAATGGCCCGTGGCTTTCTGTTACCATGTTTGACTAATGCGAACGTCAACAGTGGACAAATGCCGGACACAACAGCTATTCAGGTGGTCCATACTGGAAGGCAAGTGGTCACTAGAGTGGTCATTGTTGTCTAGGCACAAAGTACTGCCTTCTGACCCCCACCGCTTAATAACCCACCGATTTTCTGCCAATGCTACACCATTTTATCCCCCATTTTCCCTTTTTAGCTTTTTACAAATACGAAATATTAGCTATTTGTAATCTCTCGTTGCTGTAACCTATCCTGTCATCAGCAGCTGGAAGCACGCCTTGCTGGCCCATGGGCGGGTCAGCCAGGCCCAGAAGGGTGGGCAACACTAACTTATAACCCCCTTGCCCATGCTAATTTTTAAGCTCCGGAATAATGTAATCGTGGGTTGGTCACATTGTAAGGCTAATTAAGGCTTGTCTTATAGATTGGAGTCATCAGGGGCCATTCCTGCTCATGAAATAAGGCGTTATTAAATAGTTTTTTTAATCCTAAAAAAATAATAGGCCAGGAGGCCTTATTATAAACACTCTACTAAACTTTCACTTTGAATAGGCTGGTTGTCAAGGTGAATTGTTTTTTTACTTGCAAAAAATGCATAAAAAATGTGGAGGTTGTACCTTGTTGAACTGGATACTAAAATGGATCCACTCTGAAACAACGTGTATACTGTTGCAGCATGTAACTTGTAACCTGAAATTATTTTGTGAAATTGCACATGTGTAATTACCATGATTGTCTTCTCCGTTTTCCCAATTTTTCTGGGGATTTTAGTTTTAAAAAAAATAATTGAAGTGTAAAATCTAAGATGAAAATGGCTGTAAATTTTGATGATAAAATAAATGCATCGCCACATCAAACTGCTTGCAAGTTTTGGCGGCTTAATCAATGGGAAACTGCCCACTGAATAGCCTATGGATACTGATCGACCAGTTTAATTGTATATTTTTGAGAGAAATAAATCAAAAATATACCTGGAGTTGGCGATTTTTAGATGTCCATAGTAGAAATGAAAAGTATATTTCTGCAATATCTGGGGGGTGCTTGTATTTTTGTATATTGAGCTGATTTTAAAGGGAAAGTCCCACTTTGTAACAAGGGATATTTAAATTGTACACACTAACTAGATATGAATGGCTGTGACAATAATAAGTGCAGCAGTTTCCATATTTAAGACATCACGACGTATTGTCAATTAAAATATGTTAGGCGGCATTTTTCCATAGAATTCAGCAGGCACTGAAAGTTGGTGGCGCCCTCTAGGGCATGCGTGTCTCATGAGAGCTGATGCCTTTTATCCAGTAGAGGGCACTACATACTGTCAGTAAACTGGCGCCTATTTGGGATTTATATTTTCATCCAATTCCATTTATTCAGAACATTTTATTTATAGATTGGTGGGCTCAAATCCAATTGCAATTTCATTGCCTTTCCTATTTTTTCATGTTCTTCATCCTACAATCATTTTCTTTCAAAGTGGAACTTTCCCTTTAATTATTTTGTCGAAGTAAATATGTTTTTATTTAAAATGGTTTGTAAAGTAATGAATTGAAGAGGTCTGGTCAGGTTTTTGCAAATATTTTTTTCCTTATTTTAAAATTTTATTTTGTAATTTATTTGTTTACACATGCTATAGGCCTTCTTGCCTATGTCATCATTTTTTTTACAAATTATTTCTCAAAATAAGTACATTTTATTTATTTATGCTCCTAAAATTTAAATCACTGGTACCACATATTTAATTTACATTCATTTAACATGATATTTATCTTTACATGGAAACTCAGTTATTTTTTAGCAATTTTATTCCTTATAAAATTATTGACTTTACATTTGCATTTTTTATTTAAAAAAAAAAATATGCAACAGATTTAACGATAAAAATAAATAAATAATAAAAAGGAGCATTTATTCACTGAATGAATAGTAAACCTGTTTGTGTTGGTTCCTAAAAAAATATTTAGTTTAAAAATTAAAATTTATGAGTCTATTATTTAAAAATCAATGCAATAATTCAGGTTTTGCATTTTTAACTGCAAATTTAGTGTAAAACATATGTTATGGACGTTTGTTTTTGTTTGTCATTTTCTGTTTAGGGACAGATAAGTTAACAAAGCAGGGAAAAATAGACACATGGATTTTAATTGGGAATGGGCCGCACTATTAAATAAATTGGATAATTTTGAAAATGCATTATATGCGGACTAATCAATAGTTGAAATTAACATGGCTTTCTCAGGAACCAGGTGTGCCCAATATCATGATGACTATGACTAATTCTATACATTACAGAAAAAAATCGATTAATTCGAAATTGGCTTTTTTCATTAATAAAATATTAGTATAATTAAAGTATAGGGCTTTCCACGAACCAAAGAAAATATACGAGTGGAAACTTCTGCAATCATTAATAAACAAAAATAATAAATCTTTTAAGTTTATTAAAAAAAAGTGTAATTGAAACCCAAAAGCCAATGCGACTTAATAGTAATTGATCACAATTATATTATGATCAAACTTGTTTACACCCATTCAAGTGCATGCAGCTGCATGCATTCACAATGGCCAAAAAGCTTTTTTCAATTATCATTAAAAGCAATTTATTATAGTTTTTTTGGCCTGAAATTCAGGTCAGACTAGCATTGATTAGTGAATTCCTGAACCCATATTTTCATTATAATATTTTTTTCTTCACACGTTCTGTGGTAGAGCCGGTTTTTTTGACATAGGACCTATTTGTGCTAAGGTCAGACCTTATAAAGAAGCAAGGATTATCGACCTCTTTATAATTTTTTGGGATAATTATCTGCAATTATGGTAAATTTTGCTTTATAACTAATGCAGACTTTCAATATAGCTTTCAATCATTATTATAGACTGCAGTGTGTAATTTTTGTAGTAAAAACTATACTTGCATAAAGGCCCTTTTGTATATTGATGCATGGAATACTGTGGTCAAGAGAGATTTATTGAAATATATTTCTCTGAAAAGGGCATGTATTTATTTAGGTCTATTTTCGTGTTTTTGGCCAGAATGTTTTGGTGAATCTATAACATCTTCGTAACTTTTAAATTAGGGCTATTAGACTGTTAGTGAATTTATTGTAAAAATTTATAACAACAGTATTTTAGCCATTTGCACATAATGCAGGTATGTACTTTGTTTTGAAATTTTCTGAAAATAATGGAAAAATATGGGCTTGGTTTCGTTAAGCCAAGGGCATGTTCATAATTGGCATTATTTTTATAAAATTGCAATGTTCATTAATATAAATTAATTAATTATAAGAGAAAATTTTAACTATGGTGCTTATAGAAATAAACACAGAATTATAAGTGTATAAGATATAACCAAATTATTAAATTTTTCAGTGTTAATCTTACGTATAACGTCTTTCTTTAAGGTCCTTTATCGATCCTGCCAGGGAATCAATAAAGACAATGCCCTAGCAATTCGTTAAGCCTTATTTTCGCTAAATTCGTACACGATCGATGTAGGCCCAAAATTACATTTTTTTTAGTAAATATTTCTTAAAATTCCATACTATTTGCCTATTTTTTTAGTAAGTGAATAAAGGATTATTGCATAATTTTATAATAAATAATTACATATTTTCTTTTATGGTGTTAGGGCCATTTTATCTTTAAGGAAGAAGTGTTAAAATATTAAAAAGGCTTAGTTTGTTTGAATAAATCAGTTGACTTTTTTGAAATTTTAGGATATTAAATAATATGGAGAATTTTTTGCTTAATTGCTTAAATATTTTAGTATAGGCCTACTAAGAAAGTTCATTAAATTGCAAATCAAAGTAAATTGGATATTTTAATTATTTCAATTTTGATTAATTTAAGCAGATCATTAGATTGTCAGACAAAATTGCATTAAATTATATCATGATCAGCATCTTCCATTAAATTGGGGTGTGCATGTTAATAATAGTGTAATTAAAAAAATTATATTTAAATTTGTTTTTGCATAATAATAATATATAATAATAATAATAATAATATATTAACCAAATTATAGTTTTGAAATTTTGTGAAATTAAAAAATATGTATGAAATTTTTTATATTTAAATGGTGGTTCACAGGAAGAGTTCAAACAAAGTAAAAGTGGTACTTCAAAAAATATTGAATTAAAAAAAATGTAAAATTTACACTTAAAGTGCTTTTATTTTAGTGGATTGCTTTATTTTTGAATTGTAAGTTTTATTTTTGGACTAAAAGTTCATATTTTTGAAATTCAAGTATTATTTTGAATGAGCTGTCTTCATGAACCACCGTTAAAATGTATTTTTTTTAAAGAATTTTACTATTTTGTACGAAATTTTCCAAACTCTTTAATAAAGAAATGAAATAAAATTACACCTATATAAAGATTTAGATTCTTGTGATGTCCACAGACTCTCAGACAAATCTCAGCAAAATTGCAAAATTGCTGGAATTCCATTGATTCAACTATTCTCAGGATTTTAAATCAAGTCTCCATTAGTCTTCAGTTTTTCTATTAATAACAGTAGTTTCAAATTTGCCAGCAGAAACTTTATTTTAATTTGTGATATTGTTTTGAAAACTGCAAGTCTATTTTTAGTAAATATAAAAAAAATTATTTACAATTTTAGAAATATTAAAATAAATACATTAAATTAGACTAATTTTATTTTATTAAAACAAAATGGATATCAAATTTTTCCCGTTTTAATGTATAATGTATGTTGATACAATACTGTTTTTTTTTAATGATAATACTACATTGGATTATTTACACTAATGTTATCCAATGCATTTTTGTCAAGTTTACTTATGTTGTAACAATTTAATGACTTGGCAAATTATCTTCAAAACTTCTGGATTGTGTTGAATAATTAAAAAACAAAATACTCAAATAAACAAAAAACAAAATGGCTTCCACTGAAGTTACATTGCTGAGGGGCAATATTTTATTTATAAAATAAGTTTACCTGTCATTAGTATACATACCATTATATCATTTGAGGTTTTTTTTAAACAAATGTCATGTCAATTGCATGGTTTGTTTGTCCAAATTCAACCCCCCATTTGCCTTTAGTGTTGGATGCCAAGGGAGGCGGGTTCCACTCTGGCCCCCGTTGGTTTTCAAACTATGGGACCTTTTTTACAATTGGTACTCATGGGGGTACCCTCACGTGTATTAACATGCAGGTTTCACGCTTGCATTCAAAGGGTGAATATATGAATAGCTTCCCAGTGAGGTATACATGCCCATTAGGGGTTTTTATTGGGCCACCAGCAATCCACCTTTGCATCAAAGATCCCATCTCAAACATAAAAAACTATTTCTTTTCTCTACTCCAAAAAAAAAAATAACAACTATAGACTAGCAAACTTGTGGCACGTGTGGGGTTAAATGGGACAAAAATAAATCTTGAATGCCATATGTTGGCCCACCAAAATGAATTATTGTATACTACTTGCTACTTGTATATGCTTGGATCCTATGTTAGGGGTGCATCTTGTGTATTCTTGAAGAAAAAATGTCGAAATTGTACGCCATCTTGCTTTTTTGATGGATTTTCGTTTTTCTGACAAAATAACTGAAATATTATTTTGGTCGATAGCAGAGAGTTGTAGTTCAGACTAATCTTAATATCATTAAAAATGCAATAGCTATCTGCCAAAAATAAAACTATGAACAGCCTGCATGTGATAGAACGTTTCCTGTTCATAGTTTTCTTCTTGGCCCCTAGATGGTGCATATTTAATGACCATAGTAGAACATTTGGCATAACTATAAACTATTTAAGAATACATTTTATTGTAATGATAGTGTCAATTCCTGCAGAAAAGCATTTTGTAATCTCTCATTAAGAATAATTTACTTAAAAACAGTAAATGAGGTTTTTAGGTTTACTTATTAAATTAGATAAATGTGAAAAATTGGCTTTAGTATTTTGTTTGAAAGTTTTCTGTGGTGCTGTTATCTACATCTTTAGTCGGTTTCAATAATTTTTGGCCCTGGGTCCGCCACCTAGCGTCAGCTTTATTTTCCTCGATTGCAGATGCTTTCCATGTGGGCTTCCATTGGCTCTCAGGAGCATAAGGCAAACTGTTGGTTAGGATTTGTCTACATGTACTTCTAAAACTCAAATCTAAAGGCAATAAGTTAGGATCTCAGCAGCAGACGAATCCTAACCTACAGTTTGTGATTTTTCCCAGAGAGCCAATGGAAGTCCCGATGCATGGCATCTGCAAACGATGGAAATTAAACTGACGCTAGGTGGCGGGCCCACCGCCAAAAAGGTTTAAAACTGACAATAACTAACTGTCAAATTATAGAAACCCAATCCAAAATGATATCTTGGAAAATTAGATCTGATCCAGTGTGATTAAAGGCATGATTTCAATTTTCCCAAAAATTGGCTGAATGTTAATAATTTTTTTTAGAACAATAATTGTACAAATAATGATTATGATGTTCGAGAAACATGTATATTCATTTATTTATAAGAAAGATGAATTTGCCAAATCGATTTTATCAGAAATATACACGCTGATAACATCATTATATATTAAGCTAGTTTGTTTAATAAAATAATAACTGGACTGGTATAAATATAGCTTATCTATAATTTACTTTATTTACTTGACAAAATAAGACAGCTAATGGTGAACTTGCGACATATTTATCAATTTATGTGCTATGAATAGTAATGTCACCTGCATAAAACATCAGTTCAGATATTTTCAATATATCTCAATTCACTTTTTGACTTACTATAAAAATGCTGGGGGAGAAAAATATGGAAGAACTTTAGGTTACCCTGTATATATATCCGGTTGCAGTGGTTTTTTACTGGCTCGATAAATGTATAAAACTGCCCTGTGAACCAAGTAAAGTGAAAAATAGATATAAAAACAATATTACCAGATATGCTATCCAAGTTATGGGAAAGCTTATATATTTTTGGGCTTCATGTGGAAATTAGAAGTTCACTCGAGGCAATGCCAATCCAATATCATGCAGCTTTTTGGCTTATTTTTTTTCTCTGATATATTTTTTTGAACAGTTAGCAGTGTGACTATAACAATATCTGTAGCAAGAAATACATCCTGAGTGCTCTTTAACAAGATGTTTTACACTATATTTATTTTGTTATCTAGAAGTCGATTGAGTCAGAAATTCTGCCCAATTAAATTCAACCTCTGATAGATATATCCAGTAATCAGTCAATGAGAAAATGTCAAGAACTTGAGGCATTTTTGCAACTTTTAATAATGTTTTCTATAGAGCTGTGAACTTTTTTGATAGATTTCCATAGAAGATTTACTACAGTGGATATAGATTCTTGTGTAGGTGGGCCTATAGACTTTTAGAAAATTATTTTTCCTATTTTTGCAAATGTTTAATCGGAGTTACTGAGAGATTCTGCACCCTGTTGGTGGAAAGTTTAAATAAATATTCCCTACAAAATGGCGCCTGGAACCCCTGCTCTTATGCATTTTCATGCCTTTTCACTTCCTTTAATAAGCCTGGATATAATCCTTAGCAATTTATTAATTTGGTTTACCAGATTTTTGCAAATTTGCCTTTTTTCATGTGGATAGAACATTCAGGAAATTTTCCCTACAAAATGGCGCTATCATTTCAATTGTTGAAGCAACATTTTTAGTTTTCTTTATACATAGTTGGTTTGTTTTTTTACGAGAAAGTCCTGAATTCAATTTTCATTATAAATCCTGTTTTGGAAATTGGCCCTGATTTTTACAAAAGAAATTTTATTCCTGAAGCAAAATTTAAATATTTTAATGCATAAACAATGATTAAATCCTGCATCCTGTTGACTGACTTACAAAGTAAATTAATGTTTGTATAGAAATTTTTGAAAATTTTGATGAAGTGCTTTAAAATGTAAAGGGTAGATTATTATGCAAATATTAATTTTAAATGCTACTTGTACTGATGCACGTACATTTCATAGAAAATACCACATTTGTTTATACTGTACAATTGTTTATACTGAATAGATGGCGCTTAAATCTGTTTGATAAAGTAGTCCTAATAATTGATAACACCTTCGGCATAATCACTGACTAAAGGCATTTCAAATTAGGAAAGTTTAATAAAGGATTTCATTGATTTTGTTCCCTTCAAAATGGTTCAATATAAGCTTGTGGTGAAAAAAATGTGTGCTGGGTGAACGTCATTTCC
Organism: Proteroiulus fuscus; assembly: GCA_034700285.1. NCBI lineage: Eukaryota > Metazoa > Arthropoda > Diplopoda > Julida > Blaniulidae > Proteroiulus > Proteroiulus fuscus. Next base: position 41,458 of record JAQIXP010000006.1, on the reverse strand, counting down.
GTTTTGAGTTCAGCACTATGTAATTTCCTTTAGATTATCAAAAGCCCTTATTTATGAAATTGAATGGAACCTGTAGGCCCTGATTATACTGTAATGAAATTTCCTTTAAATCAAAAAATGCTTTTAGTTATTAATAAATACCTGGCAAGCTAATTGATTCTGTGAGCTTACACCAATAAGTTAGTTTTCAAATCATATTTGCATATTAAGACATAAGAACGTTATGCCTAAGATGAATTTATGACTTTTATTACATTAATAATGTTAGATGAAATTAGAAAGTATTTGCATGATGTAAAATACATTGTGTACATACAAATAAATGCAGCTTTATCACTTTCTGGAATGGGTCAATAATAATTTAATTTTTTTCAAATTGTGATTGAATTGATGAAAAGTGTGCTGGTGGTACTGACTTGTAAGCTTACTCTGAGAGAAGTTTAACTTTTGACCCACGTAGCTTTGCATGGGGGGGGGGTGGGGGGGGGGGAAACAAGATACCCTGGATTATTATGATCATGTAACTGATTTGGGCCAATGAGAATTCAGAAATGTAAAGAAAAGCTAAGGTTAACAATGGGTTAATGTTAACTCTTGCTGGTGCAATTGACCCTAGTAAAACTGTATTTAGGATATCTGTTTTTCCAGGAAAAGTGTGGGACAATCCCCCCCTCTCCCCCAAAGTTGAGCCTATGCTTTGCATGATTGAAATGCTGATAACCCTTAGTTTATAGTACATGTAAGCCAGCCATGGAAGGACCCAGGACAAAATTTCAAGGGGGAGGTGGGGGGGTTGTAAATGATTTTGTGAAAATACATGGTTCAGTGTGGAGCAGTGCCAATCCCGTAGCACTAATTCTGTCAAATTACCCCTGGCCCCCCTCCTTCTGGATCCACTGAGGAAGCCAGCAATAACCACACAGGTAGGCAAATCTACTTCCATTGTAAAGATTTTCATTATATATATTAAATTTCAATCACTTTACTGTTCTGGTCCTGCCCTGGTTTGCTCACTATGAGTTAAGGTTTATTGTTGAATAAAGCATATTTCTTTATAATGGAAATCAAGCCATGGCTAAGCTTGCTTATTACCATTGCAATGGCCTTTTAGGTAGGTACATGTATATCAAATGTCCATAGGCGCATTTAGGGGGGGCCCTGGGGGCCCGGGCCCCCCCCTTTAGGTCTGAAATACATGGTAAAATTCCATCGGGGCCCCCCCCTTGAGATCTAAAATACATTGCAAAATTCCACCGGGCCCCCCCCCCCTAACAACAAGTCTAAATGCGCCTAGATGCAAATGTCAGTCAGTTACCTTAATGCTGTGGTCTGGCTGGTTGTTAGTTTACTATGAGTCAAGGGTTAACAAGTACTGTCCAATTTGTTATGTATACGTGCCCTGGGGAAAATTGCAGCATAATCAACATTATTGGCATTACAGGTAAACATATTAGAGCTATATTTTCCAGTATGGCTAAATACCATAAAATATACGTACAACTCCAAAAATTATGCATGGTTAATATTTTATGGTATTGGTATGATGACATTATAACCAGTTAATTTGCTATAATAACCAGCTAATTTGCTATAATAACCAGTATGTGGGTTTTTATTATGTAAATATTTATAATGGTGGTCCCAGTATGTCTGTGTGGTCCTGTACCAGTATGCCAACATTACTGGTATTGGTATTTTCCCTTGATTAGAAGTTCAATTGCAGCTCATTCTTCTTGCATGATGTACAGTTGGCATGCAAAAAGTTAAAATTCCTACACGATTTTTTTGTACCATGAAAATGTCATAGCAAATCATGTCTAATTTGATGTATGTTTAAGGCATTCATGTTAAAGTCTAATTTTGATACCATGCTCTTTTGTTCAGTGATGGGGTTAGGCCTACCCAATTTTGGTTTTATTATCGGACCAATTTGCTCATCCCGGGCCACGCAACTGCGAATATTTAAATCCTTTACCAATTTGAAAATAATGTAAATTTGTATTTTCGTTTTGATGTTAACCAGATTAACGACCCGCTCTGTAATTGTAAAACTGGTCCGCAATGGCGTAAAATTGGAAATAATTAATGAGGACACCGACCATAGATAGATCCAGGTTTCTTCAAATTGGCATTCATGATTGCATGCTTGCTGAATTTTCTTTCGTAATTGGTCTGACAACTCATCCAAACCGAATATGTAAACCTATAGGGTAGCCTGTAAACACTCATTAGTTTAACTAATAAGCGGATGTGTGTGTGTATGCCATGAGGGAAGGATTTCTTAATTGTGGGCTTTTTTTAAGAGGCTTAAAAACTAGATTAAAGATTCGGAGTTTGCGTGTTTCGTGTGTTTCTCCAAAAGGAGGTGGATACCTGAGCTTATCTACCTTGAGCCAAGACTAAAAAAAACTAGGTTTTATATTGAGCCAACTTGCAAAACAAATGTTATTGATATTGGTAGGCCTACTAATAAATATAATAAATTCAATTCAAGTAAGTACCCTTTGATCAGCATATCATGATACCATTTGGTAGGGGGATTATGCCCCTATAAACTAATGTTTTTTTAGCCTATCAAACCAATATAGTTATTGGTACCACCAATATGGAATTCTGGTCCATTGTAATTAGTTCTAGTATGAAAAGTTATTCTCTCATATTCTCTCAACAAATGCTGGAATTAGTTGTAATGTTTAAAAACATTGATGCCATTCTAAATGTGCAATTGATTAATGGAAGATAAATCAACAATTTTCACAAGTCCAATATTGTGATTAAGCCTAGTATGAAAACTATTCTCTCAACAAATGTCGGAATTAGATGTGGTTTCTATAAACTTTGATGCAAAGGAAGGAGATAGAGACATTGATAAGAGACATTGATGCAATTTAAAATTTTCAAATAATTAGTTAAAGAATTGATTAATGGAAGATAAATAGACAATTTTCCATCAGTCAATATGCTGAGTATAATCCTAGACTGTTCTCACAACAAATGTCGGAATTATTTGTAGGGTCTAAAGACATTGTTGCCATTTTAAAATTGTATGTAGTTAATTAAATAATTGATTAATATATGGTAAATCAACAATTTCCATCAGTCCAATATTGTGATTAGTCCTAGTATGAAACCTATTCTCTCAACAAATGCCGGAATTAGTTGTAGTTTCTATAAACATTGATGCAATTTAAAATTTTAAAATAATTAATTAAAGAATTGATTATAATTGAAGATTAATTACAACTTCCTTAAGTCCACTATTGATATGGTTATTGGCAAGCCAGCAGATAAATTACCAATTTGCAAATACAATTTTGTAATTTGTCTAATAAAATTCTATTAGCAGGATATTGATAAATTGCTGCGAGTTCCAATACAGTAACAGTAACCAATTGGCCCTAACTACTAGTATGAACCAATACAAAAATGTTTTGATAGAATATAGAGTGAACCGAAATTAAATGTCCAAATTGACGTATAGGCCTATAGCATTATATGTGGAAAAAGTTAATCTCATTAATATGCAATTTAGCCCGGATCTTAAGCTATATGACAGTTAACTGCGTGCTTGGCTTGTTATTATGGAAAAGTGTATTTATTGCACACGAATTTGGGCTTAAAATAATTGCTCATCTATTTGATAAGTAATGTTGTTTGATCATCTTTTCAGGCCTAGCTTTCATTTATCAGGCTCCTAATTTGTTTTTTAAGTTAATGGAGCTAAAAATTGATTCGAGATAAAATTTATATGTACCTAGATGAAACTTATTAACTGCATGCAATCAAAATGCTAGTGTAATCACCATACAATATGCATGACTCGTAGACTGATGCAGAGAAACAGGCACGATTCATTTTTATTTAAAAATTAATCTAGACAATATAATAAAAAAAATCCCTCCACGAAAATGCATAAAAATATTCAAATTAAAAATGTTTTACCAAAGGCTGAATTTTGGTTTCGAATGCAGGCTGATGATGTTGGAGGGAAGAAATTTTCTAGCAGTTTCATGATTTTTATGATTTTTCTAGCAAATCATGATGCCTACCAAATGACATCATGATATGCAGATCGAAGGGTACTGCGTTGAATTGAATTGTGGGAAATATGTAGAACCAGGACAGAATCTGTATCAGCTTAATTTATGCTTTATTTTTTAAATGTCATTACTGTTTAAAGTCTGTAAATGAAATGATGCTCTGTAGAAAGAGATGGTCAGCCATTACCATTGACTCATAGTTCGCCAACCAAGACCAAACAAGGTTTACTTTCAAGTATTCCATATATTGCCTTTCTCATAAATTCCCAATCACATTGATGCCGAAGTCTGGTCTTGGTTGACTAACTATTAGCCATGAGTTACAACTTGTTTTTTGTGAGTACACATTAAGTAATTGTTTTCAATAATACCTGGGCTCATAGATGACCAGTATTATAGTTTTCTCCTTATTTTGCCCATTATTAATGAATTTTAATACAATTTAGGTCTTATTACTATAAATCTAATAAGGTTTTAATTCAACACAAATGAAAGTAGTGGGTCACTTTCACCATTTCTGAAAGTTGAACTCACCCTGTTTTTCTAAGCCATTATAATTCACTAATTTGATAATTTCCCAAAACTTTGATTGGGTCATACTTATGTATTCCTAAAATATTCCGTATTTTCTTTTTTTTTATAAAACTTCTATGATATTTTGTCTTAATGTAATTTTTTTTAGGAAAAAAAAATCATGATTTACTCATATAGTTGGGATGGTGGGGGAAGGGAAATATCCTTATTTTCCTATATAATAAAGTAAATAAGAGTAGGCCTATAAATCATGCAATTTTTTAAAAAAAAATTTCAAGAAATATAAATAAAACACCCACCTACCTAATTCACCAAATAATGTACTGCTCAATAGCTGTAATTTCAACTCATCCTGCATATTCTCCATGTTTATTGTATTTTTTTGATAATTTTCGATATTCCGTTAGCTGTTATTTTTCACTGATTTAGCAAGTAGTCTTTTAAGGCCACTCAGATCCATTTTTTTGGGAAAGATCAGTCTAAACGAATGTCCGGTGACCCTTGGGTGAACCGAAACTGACCTAAGGGAAAAACTTGTTTAGTCCCCTCAAAAAGATACTGACACTAAGGCACACAGGAGCCTCTGTAATGAGATGCAGATGGCCTGGGTTCGATCCTGGGTCACACTCCCTAATAGTGATTCTTTGAAACTGGAGCTGGATCCTGGGGACTTGTGGGCTAAGGGGCCTATTGGGAAGAGGGAACATTATGCACATAACATATCATCCCACGTGGACTCAGGTTATAATGTAACAATATCATAATATATTGAATATGGATTTTTTTGCATTTCTAACAACCCCGGTTCTTGTTAACAATATTCTCATACATATTTATAGAAATTGGGGAATAATATGTTCATGCAGGCTTTTTTTGGATATTTTTCAATGATTTTCCCCCCAACTTTAGAAGTTATTGCAAAAATATCTTGGTTTTTCTTATTTTTTTTTTTACTTTTTTGATTTGCTGTTTGATAACAACTTGATGTTATATTTGTGTTTTATTGTTTCAAAAATCCAAAAATGGGATTAAGTCAGTCAATACAAATCGATAGCTTAATTCACAAGTATCGAATGAGCCAATTTGTCAAAAATGAGATATGTGAACCATTGTGATCATGGAAGTGTCCCTAATTAACTTAAAGTTACAGAAATTACATTAATCAATAATTGTTAAAGTTACAGAAGTGAAGAGTAGCAAATATCCAATAATGTATCATTCCTAAAAGTTAGAAGTGGCGAATGGTACCATTCGTTAGTTTCACTTTTAAAAATTGTTCGTGACATGGATTTTTATAACAGTAGAAGTCGCGAATGTAACAACATTCGCTACTCTTGTCCTTGCTATATTTTACTCAAGGATGTGTACGTTCACTACTTTACACTTTATTAATTTCATTTTACTGCAAACTTAATCAAAGTCAAACTAGTGAATGTACATTTTTAAGTCTTTTATTTATCAAATTACTTGATTAATTTACTAATTTAATTATTTAACAAAAATTAGCACATTCCTTATAAAAAATATATATTTTTCAGTTTTTTAACATTGTTTATTTTCAAATTATATATATGTATATATACCTTTTTTCCATAAAAACGCTATTATCTCGAAAGCAACTTTTGGCTCATTCGCTACTAATGAATTAAGCCATCGAAATGAACTTATTATTGTATTTTTTATTTTATTTTTCAAAATTTTTAATGAAATATTCTGTGGTGTATGTCCCATTTAGAAAAGTTGAAAACATTTCAATATTCAAAATGCCAACTGAATTAATTGCATCAGAAAATGAAAATAAAATCCTATTAGGTTTAAAAGCCAAAAAAAAAAATTATTAAAAAAATGTAATATGCATGCACAATAATATGCACATAAATACAAAACAGCCAACAACAACAAGAAAATGGTTTAAAACTCAATTTTAATATCTACAAAATAAATTAAATTACAAAATAGGATACAAAACATAAAATGCAAGAAATCATCTAATAACTAAACAAAAACATAAAAAATAAAATATTTCTGCATACATTTTCATATAAATTTTTAGGCAAATCTGACATTCCATAATTATAATATTTGCGAATATCCCTATGTGAATTTTGTAAAATTTGAAGCATGCACTTGTTGCCTTACATTAATTACTTTCAAAATAACTGATTTTTTTTTTTTTTTTGCAAATTTATATTATTTTCTTGACGAGAATTGCACTCACCCCTCAAAATTTACAAATTTGGTATTGACCTTCTAATACATTGATTGTATTATCCTTACAGAAAAAAAAACTTGAATATAAAAATAAGGCCATTGCACATGCGCAGTTTGCATTTTAAAAATAGGTATTACAGGGCGAATCAAAAGTTTCATTTTATCAATCAATAACATAGTGAGGCACACTACTTTTTCATTAAATTTTGTGGATTTTTTAAATAAATTTTTGGTCTGGGCAAGGCATACAAATGCACACTTTGTCAGTGAAGACCTTAGGCCTCATCCCTAGTATTATATGCATTGACTTCCATGTCACAATTTGGTGCTTGTTATATTTCAAGGTAATCCTGAATAGCAGTGCAAAAATTGGGATCGAAAATTATAGGATTTCAACAAATAATAAAGTACCTTGCATATTATGGGTATAATTTGGGATTCATCGGACCCAATTGGGAGTTTACTTTGAAACTGTTCCTTTTGGCAATTTGAACAATTTCTTAACCCTAAACAAAGGATAGATTATAGGTGGGTGTTGCTTTTGGGAACAGCTATTACAATTATATGTACCATCTATCCCTTCATAGAAATAATTGTACAATTTTGCTTTGAAAAACTGTATAAGGATACGTATTTTTAACATTTTCTGGATTGCATGCATTTAGCTTTTTTCCAAGTAAGAATTAAAGCAGTTGAAAAATTAGATTTCTTTGAAAACAGAATGCCAATTAAATTAAAACTGTATAATTTTTCAGAAATTATATAATTTTAACTTAAGGTATTGAATTTTTCCTTTCTTGCTTTGTGATGAATTGAGCAAAGTTTTAAAATGCAGAAATTTTTCAAATTCGCTTTTCTTCTTCCTTAGCATTAACCATGCGTGACAATTGGCGCCACCTGGTATTTCAACTTGTAAACATTTTTTGTTGGCACCATATATAACGTGTTAAGTGACTTGATCTTTAAAGCTGAGTTTTAAAATGCAGGAATTATTTACAAATTCGTTTTTCTTATCCCTTATAGACATTGAGCATGTGCGACAATTAGTGCCACCTCGTGGCTCAAGCTGTAAATATTTTTTGTTGGCACCATGTATACTAGCATGTTAAGTGTCTTATTTTTTGCATTTTTCTTTCTGTAAATATGCTTTAATTTGAAATTAGAAATAGTCCAAAAGCATGCTCCTATTTAGGAGAAATTCAAAATTATAAGCTTAATTTTGATATTATAATTTCGCCGCAGGAAATATAAAATACACGATTTTATACTTTCGTATATTTCGTATAATAAAATAATTTTTTTATGATTTCCCAAAACAAATAACTGTTTAAAAAAAAATTAGTACAATATTCAACATGCATTTTAAAATAATTATCTTACATTTACTATCTATATGATTTCTGAATCTTATAAATGCTACAAGATGGCGCTGCATCTGTGCCATTCCTGCATTATATAAATACCAAATTTAGTCTATTTTTATTTCTTTTTCTGTATAATGACAATAGCAGAATAAATAAGCCACAGAAGGTGTAATTCTTAATCATTATGAAAATCTGTTCTATACTCTAATGAAACTATAATGCATTATATGCTGTGCATTTATATGAAAATCATTTTAAGGTTGGCATACATAAAATGTTAAAATCTACATACTATATACAGTAGCTCGATATTCATTGTTTTTTGTTTTCATATTTAAAATATGGTATATTAAGGGCCTCTCTCGTTGTTCATTAATACTGTTGGCTTTCTTTAAAACCATTAACATGTAAAAAATCCAAAACTGTCATATCGTGCTAATGGCCTAATAGAGCTCCGTTAAAAGTCTTTATATCGAAAAAATAAATAATAACTATAATATTCAGCAGCTCTGTGCAATAACGAATAAGCCTATCATTTGCAATATTCAAAATATCAAGCGCACCATTATTATTTATTCGTAAATTATAACTGTGTTTTTAATTGATATTGTAGCAAATCACCCAAATACACGCAATTTTGGCCCCCCTTAATGAGAATATTACACGAAATGAATCCAGCTGAAATGCTCAGGAAATATTATTGTTATTATATATTTTTGAACCATATGTAAATTATGACACATATGAAGCAAAAAAAGTCATTGATATTAACCCTCAATTGGTCCCTAATATTAACATATTCTTTCATATTCTCATGTACAACAATTGGGATAAAAAATTGGTTTTTTTAAGTTGACATTTATATATTATTTTTCTTGCTTCATTAATCCTATTATGATGATAGGCAAATTCGACTGTTATTGCACTTTTTAAAAATGTCTTTATAAATACATTTTTATGTGCAAAAAAATGGGCTTGACATGTGATCATGATTTCTATGTTGTAATGTAAAAATTAACAGATTAACAAATATTTATTGAGTAAAATGCCATGGAAATCTTTCAGAATGAAGATGGGATTTTTCATAATTTCTGTAAAATATTATAGAAATATTAATGAATTTAAATGGAATTATTTTTGAGAAATTAGCACATGAGATTAATAAGGAGTTATGCAATTTATGAATTTTATGGAAATTTTGAATATGGAAATATGAAAAAATTGGAATTTTGCGGAATTTCCATGCACCCATCATTAAGAAGTTTTATAATTTCTGAAAATCATGCATATAGCAATATGAATAAATTTAAATGGAGATTTTATGATTTTTAAAAATATTTTCGAAATGCTACTATAAAGTTATATTGAAATTTTGCAGAAATTAACACATAAAATAAATAGGGAGGTGTGCAATTCCTGAAAATATTTAGAAATAATGATGAATTAAATTGAAACTTTGCAGAAATTTGCACACAACATGTGGAGAGGATTTGTGATTTATATAAATATTATATAGAGATATTAATGAGTTTAAATTAAAATTCTGTAGAAATTAACACATACTTTTAATAAGGAATTATGCAATTTCTGAAAATATTATAGAAATATTGGTGAATTATAATTGAAATTTGAAAAGAACGTAGCAAACAAAATGAATTAGGATTTGCATAATTCCTGAAAATATTATAAAATATTGATGCATTTAGATTAGTATTTTGCAAACTTTTACAAATATAAAAATATTTAGATCAAAGTGAGGGAAAAATTCTATTAAATTTGAAATTTATAATTACATTGACTACTTGTAATTGCAGGAATTGTCATAAATTTCCATATTTATTCTTGCAGAAAATGCATTTCAGGATTAATGGAAAAAATTTCTGCAAAAAATTTTAACATTGACTTATAGTCTGCAGAAATATAAGCTGCTTATATAAATGTTATAATCATGTTCTACTTCTAATATAGCCTACAATAATCGTATTTATAATGAAGCTTGGTTTTATGTACAGAATTAACACTCATTGGTGTTTTTCTGCAGAAAATTTTCATATTGATTCTGAAAAATATTTCTGTATATAGAAACTTATAGGCCAACTTTGCATTTTTATATGCAGATTTTACTGAAATTTGTCTTATAACAATTCAAATTACTGTTTAAATTTGTATTTTTACATTTCATAACCAAATGCAGTTATTTAATAAAAATAGAGGTTTCAAAATTTTGAATTGAGCAACAAAAAATAACGTCATCAGGCAGCACCTACCCATTATGCAATACCACGCGCATGCCTTTCAGTTTGAATGTTCCATATATCAGTTCGAGCCAATCAGAGGAGCCACATGATGTTTGAGTGCATGTATGAGTGAAGGTGCTGCCCCATGACGTCATTTACATCTCAGCAAACTCCATTTTGATGTATTTATTTCTATATTTTATTTCGTAAATGATATCTATATAGACAGAACATGGTTTAGGAAATTTTAAATAATGCATTTTTTTCACTATTGTTTTTTAAGAGTCAATTTTCCCTTAAATTTGTTTTTCATCAGAAATTATTCATCAGTAATTTTTAATTGGACTCAATTTTTCCAAATACATGCAGGTTCTAAAATTTCAAAATTTTGGCACAAACTAATCCTTTATAAATTTCACTATATAAATAGATCACAAACCTATAATTTAACTACCAGGTTATACGAAACAAAATGTAAAAACTTAAAACATTTTAAGTCTAAAATTTAAGTACCAAAATAACCATCTGGCTATATATACCGTATATTTTAAACAACAGCTATACCTCATTGTTTTTATTTTTTTTCATAAATAAACTCAAGTTTAATATATAGGCCTACATTTTGTTCCCCTTCTCGATTAAACTTAACCTTATACATGTAATCATCTTTGGAAACCCTAACTATATATTAAACTGATGTCCCAAAAAATGTAAAAAAAAAAAATCATTTCCACCTTATTTTGTTTCAAAATTATTAGTTTTCAACTAAATTCCCAGGTACTTAAACATCACTTGAAACTTCCTAAAACCACACCCACTGACATGAAAACAAATTTAAGCCTATATCCTTTAATGAAAAACAATTGGGCCATGCATGGACTTTAATGACATAATCTAAGTTACATTTTCAACAATTCATGCATCGTTGCTTGCTTTTATTAATTGGGCTATCTTGAGCATATATGCCCATGGACCCTATTGCTAATGACTGTTTCAAAATTAATATTATTTTATATTCCTATATTTTATTATAGGTCTGTATTTAAAATCTGTTTTTGCAGAAGTGGCAGTCTTAGGGCATGCTATTATGCAGCTTGAATCAATAGTTTTGTATAGCCAGGCCCTTATAGCTGGAATTATCGATTCATGCATGCATGCATGTATACCATCGACTGCATGCATGCATGTGTATACACACATAGCCTCTATATGTATAGCACTGCATGCATGCATGGGCGTACTTATTTTAATTATTATTATTATGTAAATTTCTGAACTAATAATTTGTTTATGGCCAGCAATAATAAATTATCCGGAAAAGTTATATATGGTTATTAATTTCTTTTAAATAAATAATGGGCAAATATAATTTAAACCTATACTTAATTAAATACAATTTATACAATATAAGCATATTATTTGCAAAATATATCTTAATTTTGTGCTATTTTTTGACAAATTTTACAGGCTGTTTGAATGTATTATTATAGTTTGGGTAGGCCTACTATATTAGTCTTGTCTATAAAAATTAAGCAGCAGTATTGTAAATATCCATTAAAGGCCCTATAACAAGCTTAACTCTTTCATTAAATATATACAAAAAGTAACATTACATATTAGGCCTATGTTTGCCTCCTAACAATAATCATATAATAGTTGTTAGATATATTCATGGCCGTCTATTGAAATTATTTTAAATAATAAAAATAAACATTTATGCATGCAGAAAGCAGGCAAATGTAGCTTTTTTAAGTGTATGTTTACATGTATGGGCCTATATATATCCTATATTTGAGGCCCAATTTAAAGTCCAAAATTTTAGCATGTGTACAGCTATAGAGGAAATTAAAAAAACAGTTGAAAATTTTCTCATGTTTAGGCCTATTTATTATTATGTTCTTGGATTGCAATTGCACTGACATGCATGAGTGTCGTTTCATGACGACAAAATTAGGGAAAATACCAGGATGATAACGATGTTAAATGAAATCACATTTTTAAAAAGAAATCAATGGATGCATTTTATGATAAAAGTAGCGCCATCGAGTGTTCGACATTATTAATGCTCACCTGATCATTTACTCCTCTATATTATCAAGTGTGATTTTTTGACATGCATTTTAAACACAAACACTTCAAGGGGAAGAAAATATTTGAGATAATATTCATTAGTTGCATTATTGCAGTGCAGTGCAGTGATGCAAACATGCATTGCTTTTTAGATGCCAAATTACTAGAGCTGATAAGACCAATTTCTACGAATAAACTAATCCCAGTTTCTAGGAAATCATTCGTAAAGGTTAATTAGGAATCTCAGTGTCAGTATAGAAAGCTTTGTTGAGTTTATACGAGCTGTGTTGTGCTGGGAAGTAGGCCTAGTTTAGTTAAAATACATGTATTTTAAAAATTAATTTTATTTATAATAATTGTTTGGATAATGTAGTCTTTACGGGTCCTATATTTAAATTTAGAAATGGGTTCAGTTTCGTGAAAATTGCATTTATGTGCAAGGCAGTTATAGCTGTGATGCAAGTCTTACAAAATTAAAAAAAATAAAAAAATAATCATTTTTTTAAAAAAATGCTAGGTCTATATTTTATTTATAAAATGTCGAATTTAAAATATATTTTTGGGTAGGGGCCTATATTATTAGGGCTGCTTGATATTCATTACTACGTGTACTACAAATTTCACTATACCACAATACATTGCAGTACTATTTACGAAAAAAAAAAACCAACCAGAATTTGTGATTTTTTTTTTTTAATAATAAAATACTAAAATAATTATAAAAAATGAAAAATGCTTCTATAATAAAATGTCTAAATTTTCTTTGCACTCAATACACTATTTTACCAAAACTAAAAACACAAAAAAATTATTAAATTTTTATTTAGTAAATACTAAATTTGATAAATAAAAACAAATTTAAGTTTTTAAAGACATATCGCAAATATTGACCAGCTCTTAATTTATTTTGAAAAAAATATTTAAAATAAAAAAATTCTTAACACCAGAATGCAGTGCATACATGTTACTTCATTTTCGCCAAAACAGAAACCACATGCATCCATGATTAACTAACTATTTTCATCCAAATAACTAAATTAATCATTTAAAAATTTAATAACTAAATTAAAAATTTAATAAATAAATAATTACTAAATTGATAAAATCTCGCAAGTTCACCGTAACTTTTCTGTACCGTACCGAATTTAAAAACAAAACTACTATAAAATGTAAAAATATTATAAAATTTAGTTTCCTAATTAGGGTTAATTAGATCAATCAAGGCGCCGAATCCGTTTACGATTGCTAATAATCGATTACGAAAAGCCCATAGATGTCGCTTTAGGGCTCCCCGAGCCTTAGAATCCATTTCAATGTATTAACGATTTGGACAATTGATCTTTGTATAATAACTGGAATGCCGAATTCCGTCGATGAATAGGGATTTTAGTTAAAAAGAAGCAACTAATCTCCTTATACTACCTTTTTTTGTAAAATAGACACTTCCAAATGAGATCACGTGAAAATTCCATCAACTCCATAGTCTTTTCTGTATATTATAGACATATACATGTATACACACATACACACACTGACCATAAAGCGCTAAGCGAATAAGCGCAAATGAGAATACGCAATTATTCATTGCGCAGCAAACTTAGCTTGAGATAGGCTGGCTCGGAACCAGGCGCTGCAATTATTCGCATGCAAACATTATACTCGTAGGCTTATAGAGGGAGCTAATTTGCAGCAGATTTTAAGACATTAAGAGAAAAACAACTTACCTTTCTGCTATTTTGCATACCAACAGATTTTTCCATAGTTAATCAAGGGTATATAGCGGACCAAACTGTAACTTACTAGTTTCACGTTTAGTGTGTGCAATGTCATGTGAACCAGCACCTTTTTCCTATATCAAGTCAATGAAATTGCACATTCAGTTTCTTGTTGGCTGATGCAGCTGCTCCTATGGCTGACTTTGGCTCAGGATTGTTGCATTGGGATTTGTGTGCAAAAGGAAACTGTACCATTATTTTGTAGGCTTCGCTGATGTTCTGATGGGTTATGGCTGCTTCAATCTACGGCTTTTTTTCATTTCCCTGCTTGTGGGGGGAGATTTTTCCCGGCACTTTAATCGTATTAAAAAAAATGTGGATCACACTGTTACACTGTGACAAACCGACATGTTGTAATGGTGGCACTGGGGTGGCACGGGGGTGCACCGGGGCTATTCAAGAAATTGGGAATGTCTTTGGCTTTATAAGAGATGTAATAGCTGATTTTGAACTTTTCTCCTCCCTCGCCATATCCTTTTATCCTGCTTTTTTGCTATCATTTTTCTGAGCTTTTTCCCTATAAGGTTTCCCTACCCTTGACAGGAGGTAATACAATGAGCTACTGCTTTTTCACCGATTTTTTATTGATAATCTTTTTTTTTCACTATATATTCAGGCCTCCAATTGAAATAGATGACCTATATATTATACTCAATGTAATTTGGCTGGATTTTGGCTGGAGTTCGATGTACAATTTTTTTTTGACAGTTTAATGGAAATTGATTATTTTTTTGGCTATGAAAATTATTTTTTTCTGGGTGGATTTTTTTTCCAATAATCCGTGCCTCGATCAATATGAATCCTGACAATATTATTTGACTTGGACAAGGAGACTGTATTAGTAATGCTGCTGCTTGACCAGTGTCAATGGCGATACTGCGCATGCGCAAGTCATGAAGCGCTACCTGGTGTCTGATTAAGTTGTTTTTCTTTTACTCGGAGTTCTCGATTGTTTTCCTCGTGAAAAAGTTTCCGCAGACATTTTTTTCCGGAAGTTTGCCAATTTCTGTAGCAGAAAAATTAACATTAATGTTCTGCAGAGTCATAGATTTCTTCATTAACAGATAATGTTTCTACAGAAATTGTTATGGGTTAAAATTTGTTCGAAACAGCCTTGTGACGTCATGCTAATTGTGAAAAAATGACTTGTATATAAGGAATATAGTTCCCAAACTACATCAATATGCAATTGCTTTACTTTGTAAGGTTATTCCTGTCATGAAAACATCATTTCAATAATACTTAACCTTGTTCAGCCAAAGAATGAACTGGAAAGTAACTTCTCCGAGTTATTCTCCATAGAGATTAGTTACTTCATAATGATTATTGTATAAATGGCTATGATGATAGCCTAACTTTATAATGTATAAATAATTAATCTAAATCAGAATTACTGTAGGCCTACTGTCTATTAGGCCAATTGAAGATTTTAGTTTACTCTTACATCGAACAAAGTCTATGGGGCTATTTTTCATTTAATAGAATAATTACATCAAATTGATTATAAGTTCTGTAAAAACATTAAATTATATCATTTTAATATTCAGTATGTTGAAGTCGTGATTTAGCATTACAGTTTGAGTTGTATTTATTGATCTATGTTGCACAATCCAGAAAGCTAAAAAAATTGGCAATTAATGTCATTAGTTATTTAAACGATTTAGTTTAGTTAGCCTTTAATCATTAACATACGTGGGGAAGGAGGTTGCAGGAGTTCAGGACGCCCCCTCCCCATCATTCCATATGAGTTAACACTGTCGTTTATCACATCCCCCCCACTCTCCCCCATTCAAAGTTTCTGTGTATCCTAATGCATTAAATATAATAAAAAAAATATTGGGGCTCCTGTAGAAATTGATTTTAATTTTTAATATTTATATTTCACAGATTCGAGTAAGATTACTGGACTTTTGCAAACTAATTGGCAAATGTATTATTGAGAAACCTGAACTCAAGTATTTCCACAGAAAGACAAGCCAAGCTACATCTGGTAAGTCTATATTTTAATTTTATATGTAAGCTGGTCAGCTAAGTTTTGAATAGGAAGAATATTATAATCTGTAGTAAAAAAAATGCAGATTCTATAATCGGTTTTGTACATCCATTTCCATCAGGAAGCTTTAATTCCAGTAGTTTCTGTAGAAATGTTTGTCAGATTTTTAAGGTGACAAATTTCTACAGAAAATTTGACATTAATGCTGTTCAGAAGTCTAAAACCTTCCTCACGAAATCAATCACATTTCTTCAAATGTTTGCAGAAAACAAAATTTTGGGGTAGAAATTCGTCACCTTAAAGAAAATGCTCACCCAAAAATATACCTTTTATTGTTGAAGTCTTTAAGCAAAGCTATACTGTTTTGCTGCAAAGTTAATGATAATAACAATGAATTTATTCATTTTTACGAGCGTAAGTGCGAGTAACAAATAAATACCGTATCTGGGATTTTTGCTCACTAGCTAGAAAAAAAACCTTGTAAGCTGACATATTTGGCCATTACGTCATTGATCATAGGATACGTGATAAGAGGAAAAAGTCCACTTGTCATATCAAGGTATGATTACATTTTCCAGTAATGTTTTAGAATTAAAGCATTAGCAACTTTATGCAATATTTATGCAAAGCATCATTTCTCTGCAAAAAGATTTTAACCATAAATGATAAGTTTTAAGGTGAACATTTCCTTTAATTCTGAAACGAATTTTCTGCAGAAATTATATTTATTTGTCACGCAGAATAGTTGTGATTAAAACTCATTGCAAGCATATCTAGTTGGGATAAGAAACATTTATAAGAACATTGCTCAAAGTTGTCATTCACTGTCTAATGCATGGTTTAGTTGTTTTGTTTGCTAATAGAGAGCGCTATATTTATGCTTTACTTAAAGTAAGATTGACTTTAGTCAGTAACTATACTGGTGCACATAGATGCTGAAGATTGGGTCAAATATCCAAATCCATAAAGCAAAACTATCTGCAGATGTTCAACTATCTCACTTTCTGTGTTTCCTGTTGTTTTTATATATTCTGTTTAAAATTTCTTAAGAATTTCCCCCGTTCTTTTAACAAAGCCTTTCAACTTCTGAGAAAAATTTCTTCGAATTCCATATGGGATGTGTCCTTTTTTATGGCACATCCTCGAGTATAATTTTAATTAATGGTGCAGCTTTTTTCCATAGATTTTTCTTGAAAAATATCTTTTTTTCTACAAGTTCATCCTATTGTTTAGCTCGGTTTGGAGAGACAATGGTGGTGATGATGAGAATTTCATGGGGGGTGAGGGTGATTATAAGTTTATAGCTATATAGACTTAATACATGAAAATACAATGAAAAAAAAACCACGTGGACCTATTTTGCTGAGTCATGTGACTTTTTTTCATAATTTATTGAATGGTGGATGAGCAGCTGCTGAGAAACTGATATGACTAAAAAATCACTTCGGCATTTTTATCGACTTGAACCTGTAGGCAAGTAGAATGGTTGTGGGGGACCAAAAAAGCTGCAAAATAGGTCCATTTGGTTGGAGATGGGCTTTATTGGGCATATATACAACAAGGCAGATGCACTCACTTTATGACGCTTTCATAATATTCCTATAATTCATTTTTGCATATAATATATCCACTGCCCTAGTGCTAGTTTATGGCCAGTTGTTCCCAGCCCTCTTACAGATTGGGTCCTATTGTACTCCACTAGATGGAGTTTTTTGTTGTATGAAGACCGGTTTCTAGAAATAAGGGCAATTTTTGTCAATTTTTCCAGAAAATGTATTTTCCCCATTTGTAATTTACATAAAAAATTGACATCTAATAGTGTGGACTTAAATAATCAATCCAAACTTTCTTTACAAAGAAAATTGTAAAAAGTAGGAGAGAGGGGGATATGGGGGGAGGGTGCCGACCTTAAGATCAGCATGGGGGGGGGGGGGAAACAAATAATAAAAAATTGCATCTATAGGGAGAATTTAGGGAAAGATAAAAAATGAAGGAGGACATTGAGAATTGGGGTGGAAATGTTAAAATTTTTTCCAAAAATTTCCTAGGCTGTTTTTTTAGCCCCTCTATTGAATAGGGATAATGACACCCTGAGACCCTAGATATAATGTGTTTTTTTCCCTATTTTTCAAGAAAAAATAACGTTAAAATTGGGCTTGGCTCGCGGTTCAATAAGATGACCCCGTCTGCCCCTGCATTTTCATTAAATTGAATGTTACCTCATAGTTCAGTTAGATAGCCATGTTAGACAATGTCATGTCAATAGTGCTAGATCTGATCTGATCTGATATCAGATTTGGAGCTGCTGTATATCTGCTCGAAGTGCTGGTTTTTGTAGAAGAAGGAGCCAATATTATTGGTGTAAATATAGGACCAATATTTCCAATGTAGGGCTACCAGTAATGCCAAATACCATGATATGAAGATACCAACATAACTATTACATTATATGTTGTCAATAACCAATGAACTTGCCAGTCTAACCAATCTAACCAGAAAATAGCCAATATTATTGGTGTAAACATGAGATCAATATTTACCATGAAGGCCTACCAGTAATGCCAATACTATGATATGAAGATACAGTACCAACATAACTATTACATTGTATGTTATCAATAACCAATGCACTTACCAATCTAACCAGAAAATAGTCAATATTATTGGTGTAAATATAGGACCAATATTTCCAATGTAGGCCTACCAGTAATGCCAAATACCATGATATGAAGATACCAACATAATTTTTACATTATATGTTGTCAATAACCAATGCACTTGTCAATCTAATCAGAAAATAGCCAATACTATTTTTGTAAACATGAGATCAATATTTACCATGAATGCCTACCAGTAATGCCAATACTATGATATGAAGATACCAACATAACTATTACATTATATGTTGTCAATAACCAATGCACTTGCCAGTCTAACCAATCTAACCAGAAAATAGTCAATATTATTGGTGTAAATATGGGACCAATATTTCCAATGTAGGCCTACCAGTAATGCCAAATACCATGATATGAAGATACCAACATGACTATTGCAATGTATGTTGTAACCAATGTACTTACCAGCTTAACCAATCTACCAGAAAATAGCCAATATTATTGGTATAAATATGGGACCAATATTTTCATTGTATATAGGACTTCCAGTAACGCCAAATACCATGATATGAAGATACCAGCATAACTGTTACATTGTATGTTATCAATAACCAATCCACTTGTCAGTACTGGTCTAATCTGTTTGTTGGTTTGTTGGTGCAAGTACAGTATTGCCAATGCTGGTACCAATATGTCAAAGTGGTACAAATACCATGATACCAATAATGGTGGTTTTGCGATAGTGATATTTTCACTGGTGACTACAAAAATTGTAAACTGATATATGGTAAAAATGCATTGAAACGTAAGTTATAAAAATGACTAAAATTTTAAAGATTTATATGAAATTTTAATATTTTGGATTGAATAATCACATTAAAACCCTATTTTTGGCATTTTTAAAATGCAATGTCTAATTAATGTTTATGATATTTTGGATAAGTTTGTTATTTACTGATTTTCCTTCAGTGCAAGAATAATTGTTAGACAAAATAATGGTTTTTTTTATGAAATATAAGTAGTTTTTGTGTGCGTTATAATAATTATAATAATTGATCAATCCACATATGTGGGAAGCCATATTGAATTATCGACCTTTATTTTCTGAGAAAAGTTCAAGTCGTTGATTCCTATATAGACCTTAACGTTAAATAATAATGAAATAATGAATGAATCCAACTTTTTTTGCCTTTCGCAGTTTTTTTTATCGATTTTGGTTAAAGATATAGGGTCATTTTTCTAGATTACTAACTGTGCTTAAGGCTGCCAATCAATGATATTGTATCTGTATGTCAATGGACGAACGAAAGTGTAAAAAATAAGATATTTTTTTTTGTAAAAAAAAATGAAAACATTTAAAGGGACAGTCCCACTTTGTGGCAAGGGAATCTTAAAATTAAGATTATTAATAACAAAGAAGGACAGTCTTATTAATAATTGCAGTTCATCTACCGTAATTCAGAAATCATGATGTTTCCCAAAAAAGATGATAGGCGCCATTTTTATAATAGTCCCCCACCCAGGCAGAATGGCGCTGCGTGTAAGGGAGGTTCAAGTTGGCTTCACTTTATCGCTATGGAATAGTTATGGGCATTCTCTGTTACGCAAAAACTTGTACATCATTAAGTTTATTACTAGAGGGATTGACAAAATGACTTCCAACATGGCTACTATCAACCATCGAGATTTTTGTCCACATTGGCATGTTTTTAAATTAATAACTATTGAATGGTATAATTATCAATTAAATTTCTATTTCTGTGCTCTACTTGGTTTTTTTCCCCTATTTCTTGCATAAAATGCTTGAAGTAAGGTGCATGATAAGACTGTCCCTTTAAGGTATAATATAGTATGGATCCCTTCATAATACTGATAAATGTAAAAGTCTGCATTTGTTAATTTGACTTCTGTGGGATCCTTTCAAGTTTATGAATTTCAGTTTCAAAATTCAAGTTTAAAAATTCAGTTTTTTTTGCAAATTTCAATTATTAAAGGACAGGTGTGTTAAACTTTTTTGACAAAACGGCTTGTGATGTGCTGACATTTTTTTTTAAATAAAAAAAGCAGTTTGGGGATCGATGATCTATAATCTAACCCATATAGATCTGTCCATCCGTCATTTTTCACCTAAGTAAAAAATGCTGCAATGTAGACACATACACACACGATAAAAGGATTTAGCGTATTGAGACACAAAGCCAAACCAGTATCACTTTTATCCTTAATATCATAAGCCTAATTCATCATTTTCAAAATTCCCCCATCAATATCTTTCCTTCTTCAATCCACATGAATACAAGAATTCCTGCAGTTCTGTTAAATTTCTGAAAAGTTCACTTGAAAATATAGATGGAGTAGGCAGGTCTGTTGTCCTGTAGGAATTGGGGAAAAGTAAATAATAATTCCATAAATTTATATATTTGTAATAATTTCTGGGCATATTTCTAAACATTTTGTACATATCTTTTATGTTTTATGTTAGCATAATGCTTTAATTACGTAATAATTTAAAATTTTGAATGAATTAATTTTCTCATTAAATTAATAATACAATCTCTCTCACGTGAAACTTTGTTAAAATCAGAGAATATATATTTGAAAATAATTATCCCATAAAATTATTATAATATTGCGAAAATTCAGGTCACATTTTTACACTTTTTGAAGGAAAAAAAGAATTCCTATAATATAGCTTTAAATTTTTGGAAAAAAATTTATTATATTTCTAAATTTTGAGAGAAAAAAAGTCATATATTTTTGATATCAGGGTAGCAAACATTAGATTATAGGAATTCAATTTAACGATGATGTTTAAGTCAAAGGTGGATACATGGGGGGGGGGCAAAGGGGGCAATTACTGCCCCCTCCCTTAGCCATGCAGCAAAAATAGCCGCCCAGTACCCAGAGAAAATTGCCCTCCCCAAAGCTGTAACATGTGATTGCACCCCCCCTACCTCCCTTAGCAAAATTCTGTATCCGCCCCTTGTATTACGTGGGTGTATCCTCCTGATTGTGGGAATGTCCCCTAGAAAATGGCATTATCGTATGGGTACTGAGTTGAATTGAATTGAGGCATACATGTTTTAAAAATTATGAACATTTTAAATACATTAGTTGATTTTTAATTTATTTCTTCATGAATTTCATTCCTATTTTGTAATTTAATGTATTAGGATAACCCATGCTATTGCAATTAATACTTAATACTTATTTATTGCAATATAAAAAAAAAAAAAAACATTTTAAATTTGGCGCTTAAAATTTGAAAGTTCGCAAGTTGGCCAGTAGATGGCACCAGTTAACGGCAGTGGCAAGATTAACATTGGCGTCTTTGATGGTTTGCAAGAAACGTGGTCTGAAAACGTGGTTTTTACAACGCAAATCGGCACAAAATGAGTAAATATTGATAGCTAAGTCTCTATTTTCGTATAATATATGTAATTTTCTATAAAAAATTAATGCTGAGTTGATGAAACGTTACATATTCTACTCGAGCTGCTCCTAATAAGGTACATGTTTATTTAGCATTGTAGACTATACGACTGGCATGCTTGTTATATTTAGGGACCGTTCATAAATGGGGAGTGGGGGAAGGGAACCCATGCTATCCCAAAATTGATTAGCTATTCGCGTCGCTGGTGTTCCCTTCCCCCCTTACCCATGTGCACCAAGAGGGAACAAGGGGTGCGGTTGCCCCTCCTTGAAGTAGTCTGCCCCCCATGATTTCCCCGGACCAGGTACACTCTTACTATTTCTTACACCAAGGTCCCTATTTATCCCCCTCTCAATTTATTTTATCCCAAATGCAAAATAGGGCTAGGTTGAAATCTAGCGGTCGGGGTTTCACTCCCACCTTTCCACTCCAGACGAAAAAATTCTGGCTTCGGCCCCCATGAACTGTTTCTAGATTTACTCAGGATCGTGAATGTCTAGCTCTTAAGCTATGGGTAACTATAGTAACCAGGCCCGTAGCCAAGGGGGAGAGACATGGGGGTGGCCATGTCCCTCATTTGAAATTTTTTGCAATACGGGTACCTTAAACATGGGACAAAGTTCTTAACGAAATTTCCGGTGGATGGTTTCCCTTAATTCTTTGAAGATATCCTATGTCCACTACATGAAGGAGGTGGGGGGATGCTTCCCCCTCAGTCCTCACCTAACTTTTGTCATTAGGTGAGGTTTTCTGCAAGGCTGTTAATTATTTTCTCGGATTTAATTATTCTTCTTGTACACTGATATTTCATAGGATAACCTCCCGGCCCCCCAATACCAGATCCATATTTTATCTGGAGGGGGAATAGAAGAGGTAATGCCTTCCCCCTCTACAAACTGGAACTTTGGTCTAGCTCTTAATAAGTCTAGAGGTTTTGATTGTTGCTTGAAATATTTGTGCTTGGGATTTAGTTTGTGATAACTTCTGGAAATCTCTGCCTTTGTCAGACTGATAAATAGTATTTGAAAGTGACATGATGTATTGACCAGTAAGCCTAGCCATGATTTTAGTGGAAAATCTCCACAATTTAACTGATGCTGCTAATGCTGTCTACCTTAGCAAATGACCTGTCCAGTCATGCTCTGATTTTCTTCAATTTGTAAGGGACTAAATTGTTATGTTGGATTACAAGGTTAGAGGGAAAAGGATGGGGGGGATTTAAAAATGTTATTTTCTCTTTACCTGTTTTTTGGATTGTGTATAAAGAGAAATATTTTAATTTAATGAATTTCACTTTTCATTCTAGACTAATTACATTATTGAATTATTACTTCTGTACTTCCTGTGAATTCTGGAACTCTATAGCTATAGAAATTCTGGCAAAGCTGAGGTATTTCAATTGCCAGAATTTAAGAGTAGGGCTAGAGGCTAACCCCCCCTCCCCCCCCCTTCCCCCAATAACCAGAAATTTATAAAGCAAAATGCTGAAATTGGCCGCCAGATTAGACAATTTAGATATTCCACCTACGCATACCCCTCGCCCCTCCCCCTCCCCCAACTCTGAATTTTTTTGAAATTGAGCCACTGGGCCAAGAACGGATCCTGCAGGGGGGGGGACCAGGGACGTCATTTGGGGGGCAGGGGGGGCATTTGCTTCCCCCCTGGTTCCGAGAAATACATGGGAAGGCCTATTGGAACCATATTGCCAAAAGCTTTTGACTAGGCTTTGCCCCCCCCCTGCAAAAAGTTGAAATGACGTTCCTGGGGGGGACCATGACCCCCCCCCCTCTTCCAATAGTATTACTTAATATTAAGGCAAAGGGGAAAGTGGCAAATTTATTTGCAGGTGTTACTATGAGATGTGTGTGGGGAAAGGGGTGGTGGGAATAGTAAAATTTTGAGAAATTTTTCAAAAATTGGCGGATGCAGGATGGCTCCAAAGTTGAACTGGTTTTTCTACTCTTGACTTTCTATACTGATTCTCTAACTATTACCTAGTAATGTATTCCATGGAATGCCATTTTGTTTGGTGAAAGAATGAAAAAGTCAAGCTATTTTTATTTTAATAAAGTAAGGGCTGATGGCTAACGACTTTCTTAATTCCTGCCCTAGATTGTAGACCATATTTTCTTCCAATGTCACACTCAGCACACTACTTTTACTTAAAAAGAAATGTAGATTAGGCCTACAATGTCAGTTCCATTCTTTCTCTAACATGCATGAAATATATTTTTCTATTTGAATTTCTTCTAATAATTTTCTTCTACAACTGGACTAAGAGGGATGTTACATGCTTTTGAATTGGCACTGTTTTAAAAAGGGAAAATTAGGAGAAGTTCAAACGAATCCAATTAAGAGAATACAGCATGTTTCCACAGAACCGATGACAACTATAACAATATATTTCCTATATCTGTAATTAGGAAATCTAACGTTTGATCGTAATGGAACTGTATTATCCATTAGCCGTATGGGGCTGTTACTATATACCGGGCAATGAACATGCACTAAATTCAGATTTCATTTTGATCAGGAGGGAATAAGATTGACTTAGTTTCTGAGATTTTCTCATTTCCGAACTTGGCTATACGTTTTTTCCTAGTATAATCATGCCAAGTTTTCTTAATGCTACAATAAGTGTGAATACAGGTGTAAGACTTAAAGAATTTAAGTTCATGTGGGAAATTAAAGAACGTAAAAAAAAATCAATATTCATGTAATAAAGTTTATCAAAATCATAGCCCGTATATCGCGTTTGAGCTGCAAATACGCCGTATGAAAGAATTACAATTTGACTGAAGCCCTAATTGAAATCTATAACACAAGGGAATCTCGAGAGGCCGTATTAAAGCTTAGGAAATTGAAAATTAAATAAAAATAAACAAAGAAAAGTAAAACAAATTAGACAAATTGAATGAAAGCCTGTTGGCTATGCAAATGATGCACTGCTACTGATCAAGTTAAATCCATTCTACATTAATAAACAATGATATAGTAACTGCATATACGAGCATTCTTGTAATAGTGGATTTTCGTCTTATGTTTGGTCAAGGAATTTTCGAAAAAGAATCTAGAATAGATTTTAAAGGGACAGTCCCACTTTAAAACAAGTTGATTTTAGGAAAAAGAGTATGAAAAATTAGGATAGGCATGGAGATTGCAATGTGATTTGAGTATACTGATCATTAGATAAAATGTCCTGAATACGTGAATTTGGATGAATATAGAAAGCCCAAATAGGCACCATTTTATTGACAGTATGCAGCGCCTTCTACTGGGTAAAAGGCATCAGCTCCATAGACACACACGTCTTAGAGGGCGCCATCAAATGGCGCTGCTTGTTGAAAGCTGTGGAAAAATGGCGATAAATATGTATTTTACAAACTTCTTAATTTCTTCAATATGGAACCTTTTTGCAATTATTATTGCCACAACCTTTCATAGCTATAGTAAGTGTGTGCCATTTAAAAATTACTTGTTACAAAGTGGGACTTTCCCTTTAAGTGTATTTCTTTCAAAAAAGCAAAAAATATCATAAATATTGATGACTTATCACATGGTTAAATGTTGGTACTTTATGGTTCTGCCTTTGACGTCATGGATGTACTCAGTTTATGTGATTTTGACGTCACAGGGAGTGACTTCAGCAGGTCCATAAAGTACCTACAATTTTTAATCCCATGCAGTTTAGCTAACTGTCAGTCCTCGACATGTTCTGATGACGTCACAGGACAGTTAAATAAAAATAGCGGCAAACCCATAAAATGCCAAAAAAAATTTGGTCACATTTCCTAAATGGTCAGATTGACCTGTAAAATAAAGAGATTTGGGACGTGACAACTATCATTAACTAGTTTTATCTATAATTTCTGAAAAGTCAGGGAAATTAAGAAATTTTGTAACATATTTGAATTGTCCATGTATAGACTATAGACTTTAAGTCTTTGCTGTGATCTCGATCTCTATAGGCACATATTGACATTTAAATTAGATACTGAACATTAAACATTTCAATAATTATTCAAATTGGTCATGCAGTGGTCACTTTCCGTCATACTTGAGAAAAAAATCCCGATCAGTATTCAGAAAAGAGTGTTTGGAATATTATGACTTTTATATCCCTGCTTGAATTCCCTACAAATAGAGGAATTTGTCCACAATAATATTTCGAGCTTGATTTTTTTTTCTTTAAAGTTCAGATTTTTTTGGATTTTTGAGTGGAAATGTTGGTAATAGTTGTATAGTGACTTAGAAGTTCAAACAACTCAGAAATGCTTCTAGTTTATATACGATACAAATATATCTACTTTGGATAGGAAATTGGTATTTATGATCTTTATTTGTGATAGGCCTACTTATATATATCGCTATATCATGTGCCATTCTTAGTTATTGAGTATATATGTTAAAAAATAAATGAGCTGCAGGAAAAGGATATTTTTTTGTACTATTCTTGGTTTTTTTTTTCCCTCAAACATAAAATAGTTTTTACATGTTTAGATATAAAGCTGTATGGGGATTTTATGAAGCATTTTGGGAAAACGTGTCCATTTTCTCTATTTTTTAACACAAATGAGAAAAAAATACAGAAATTGTCGTTTTATCTTTTACATTTTGATATGATGTCTGTGACATTTGTCCCATATATACGTGTAAAGTCCTGCCATTATAATGATAATATATATATACGTATATATTGGAAATATCATTTTGATATTTGTATGTGTATTCCGGATATAAAACTGCCTATTTTTCACATTAACTTGTTTTCTAAGGGGCTTTTAACTCTAATGTTTATTTTGTAAAAGTACAAAATTGCTCTTGTCAAGCCTTTGTACACTGTTATTATTGCTCTCTTCATGTTGAAATAAGCACCTATGGTAATAATAAGGTGAATGATTAAATTTTAACTAAATACAAGTAATTAGTTTTTGAAGGACTCATTCCATTGACTGGTCAGTCATTTTTTTTTTAGCTCTATAACATGTGTTATCATTGGTGCATGGAAATGAGACTTTAAAATTTCCCCCAAGAAGTCCAAAAATATTTGTAATAATTATACTTCCATCGTTTTGTTGAGAGTGAATTTAATCATGGGGTAAATTGGCCCGTGGAGTCATAATGATTGGTTTGAGGAATGGTATCACTGTAATTTGCATTTTATCAGGTAGATTACGAATAAGTAATTACAAATGCAGACTTATTTTCTTAAACAGGGTTATAGGCTAATAATGGCTTTTATTTTTCTGTCTTGGCATACCCTATTCTTCACCTTTCAATGTGGAATTTTACTCCTCTGATGGCCTGTAATTGACTTGACTCGTTTAATCCGCCATTTGTTACCGTTTAATTAAGTTTTTCGTTTAAGTTATGTTTTATCTAACTTGTATTTTGTCAAAAAAACATGCATTATATAAACTAATTGTGTTGTTTTTTGAATAGGACTGCTTGACCACTCGACCTCTAATGATCATCTTACTCTTGGCATCTGTTATGACTGACTAAACCTGTGAAAGTGATAAAAGGTAGGCAAATATTATGCCTTATTTTTTTTCAAATTAAATTTCATTTGAAGAAGTTCATCCCCTGTAGTGACACCATTTGCATTGATAATTATTGGATGAGATGTTATTTGCAAGAGTTCATGTTTGACATTGACACTGTCTAAAATTTGAAATGTCGTGAGAACTATATATTGGTACGCCCTGATGTAGAGGGTGCTGTAGTCACTACTCACTATAAAAATGGTCGCCCGAGTAATGACAGTGTACTTGTTATTTAGTTGTTTGATGGCCATGTGGATTTTAGACTTAGATATTTAGGGGATGTTTTATCATTATATTGATGTTTGTAGTGCTTCAGAATTATACTTCAAAAAGAAAAATGTAAACTATTTGCCTTGTTTAAATACTTAGGCTACAAATGATAGGCATTGAAAATTAGATCTATAACATTTATGAATCCAACCACCAGGTGCCACTGCTGCTTGTCAGTCGTGAAAACCAGAAAACATAAAAATTGGTCTGGAAATATCCTGATGGAAAATTATGAAAATCATTAGAAAAATAAAAATGCGAAAAAATGCATTAGTATAAAAGGGGACTAATTTCTGCAGAATAATTTGGCATATCCTGCAGAAATGTAGATTGCTAATAGGTTTCTGTAATAATATGATCTTTTCTGTAGAAGTCGTGGTGAAGTTTAGGTTTTACAGAACATTAATGTAATTTTCTGCAAAAGCTTATTCTTATGGGATAAGATTTAAACTTATGACTTCTCCATCTGCCAGTAATTGAATCAAAAAGTTTGTTTAATAACTGTTAACTGACTTGTATATACCAGCATTACAATAGTTGACTGACTTGTATATACCAGCATTACAATAGTTGACTGACTTCATGCTTAGTTAGCCATAACCCTTGGCTCATGATAAGTCAGATATTGCTAAACGATGCATTTCTCACTGGTATTGAATTAAAATATACGAGTACTTAATCAAATTGCAAATAAAACTTGGAGCTGGATCAGACTAGTTGGACCATGGGTTATGATGTATGGCATACTATGGTACAAAGGTAACTCCTGACCTTACGGACTAAGCTGTAGAATAAACAGTACAAATTGTATTCTTGCATGGATTATGGTAGGCACAGAAATAGTGCCATCTGTTGACCAGGTGAGTCAACCAAAGTTTTCCTGGTGTGTTGATGTCATTGAATACCCATTTAGACTTTGTTCAATATCTGCAAAGTATCCAGTTGACTTGAATAGTAAATTAGTTAGCCAACAGATGGCACGGTTCCTTCTGTTGCACTATATTCCAAATCCTTTTTACAGTGTGTGAATATTAAGCAACTAGGCCTAGTTTTGAGCTGCCATTCAGTGTTGATTTTAAAATGGGCTGCACGTATGAATAATTAGAAATACACAATTATTTCTGAAGGCTTCATTATAAAGTAAACAATTATTTTTTGAAGTTTTGAATTAATCCCCAGGTTATAAAATAATTTTTAAAAATGCAAAGGCTATTATGAATTAGGCTTAGCTTATAGTTGATGATTCAAACCCTTCAATAACAAACAGTCAAATTATTCAGATAATTATAAGTTTTATCGGTTTAATTTTTTAAGCTAGAAGTGTATTCACCTTTTTATTTGCAAGAGATAATATTTGACACTTGGGATGGGCAATTTTTGGAGTTTTCAAAAGTAAATTAAATGTTGTCAAAAGTATAAAAAGTGGATGTTAAAATGTTGTGATATTGAAACACCTTATTCACCTTCAGTGTGCGGTAAATGAACTTATTTATATTCAGGGATGCATGCAGCTGGAAATTAAGCAGAAATTACTCTTTGAACCCCTGCCTGCCTTTTCAGATTATTAAGGTAGGAATTAAGGCTTAGACTTACTTTTCATTCTCACTCCTGCTGTGCTCTGGTCAATTTATTAATCAATTAATGGCTTCGTTATTAATATTGGCAAAATTAATTAGAACCAATGCTGAAATTATAGGTTGGGAAAATGTTTAGGTAAAATTTGATTAATCAATCAGTTTAATTAACTGGGCAATTCTGTTGAAAATCCTGCTGTTTTGATGCATGTATCATTATTACACTTAACACAAAAACTAGGGCAATTTGCATGGGCATATTGAAGGGAAAAATCTCACTTGAAAAATGTGCCTAAAATGGTAATAAAAAACAATATTTGTTTTTTGAAAGGTTTTGGGTACACCCTGTAGGCCTATAGTGATTCCATGTTTTTCTTAAACCTCAAAAGTTGCAATAATTAATTAAAGTTGAATGGGTTAACAAGCTGGAATGGGAGCGCCTTAATTAAGTGCTTGAAATTTGCAAAAATTACGATAAAATCCTTAAGGGACTTATATTTCTCATTAATAAATATGCAAATAAAGGATTTGATGGGCTTGCATATTTAATTCTTAGCCATTACAAATGTGAATCGTTCTGCTTAAGCAAATTCCCATTAATTATACAGAGACTGGGTTAAGTCAACTAAATGCTCATATCGAAAATGCATTTTGGTTTTCTAAGAAATCTCCAGGGACATGTTTTTGTTTAAAAAAAGGCACTTAGTGTCTGCCACCATCTAATATTTTATCTTACTTTAATTGCCTTTTTTACTGTATGGATAGCTTAGTAATTTGGTTTAAGGTGTATCTATATACTGTGTGTGCGTAATTTAAGAACTGTAGATAATGCTTTGATTTGAAATGAAGATTTTCTTAAACATAACTTAGTTAATTAGAAGTTGCCATCTTCGTTCATTCCCCCAAAGAAAAATTAATTATTTTCAATTGGTAAAAATGCATATTAAGCGATGAGGAGAAATTTTTCTTTAGCATTTAAGATGAAAAAATTAATAGATTTTATTATCTTAAAAAAGTTTTCATAAAAAGCTATATGCTCAAGCAATTAATAATTTGCAATGTTATCATTTACTTGCAAAGTGCTTGCTTTTAAAAAGCAGCTCAATTAAATTATCAAAAACTTCATTAATGAAAATGTGGAAATACACAGGTTATTCAAAATTGACAACATATTTGGTAATTATGGTTCCACACTGTTGGCTAATATGATGTATGATGACCTGGTTAGCCCAAATAGTTAATAAAAAGTTAAAAAATATTGGAATATGTAAATGAGATTTAATATACATTCATACAGGCTTTTGCAATATAAAAGTTTGATTTCTTCTGCTTATAGAGAGTAACCCTTCGCTAGGGGGAAGCACTGTAGCAAGTTTTTTTTTCACTTTTGTATTGTGAATTTCTGCTGGAAGGTGGCGCGGTTAAATTAAAAAAACATAATTTGGCATTTCATAATAATGAAGCTATTTATGTAAATGATATGCAAATTCCAAAATAATAAAATTTCCTTTGAAAGCAGCTCACCAAGGAGCAAAAATGGGCAAATAAAATGTGGCAAATTTTATCACCATGCACCGCCTCTTGCCATGATCTCGGTCTCTATAGAGATGCAAGTGTATCGCATATATAAACTATGGTAACACTAATTTACTACACAAATGATCAGTTTTAATGTGATTTCTGCAGCTTGGTGTGACAATTACAATGTTTAATGCTGTTTTGGCATTTGTGATTGGATGTTTCCATTCGTTTTCAAGGCTTTATGGTTTTTCAAGTGAATGCAATGAGGTCTGACATTGTCACTTCAATGACAAGCTAGTGCATCTCCTAGCAGCTCAGCCAGAAAACTACAAAAGAGGAGTTTAAAATTATATCATCATTTCAGAAATTGGGAAAAAAAGTAATAGATTGGAAGTTCACCAAAGCATAATGTATGGGAATGAGCTCTATTATTAAAAATGGCCGAGTTTAGAGGTTGATCAGAGGTCAGAATAATCGAACAAATTTAGAGCTGGAAAAATTGAATGAACATATTGTACAAATGGTACTCTATATCCACAACTACAAAGAATCTACTTTCTGAAATTCAAAGAGAAACAAATTATCAAAGTCAAGAAAATGCAGTCATCC
Source organism: Proteroiulus fuscus (assembly GCA_034700285.1). Lineage (NCBI taxonomy): Eukaryota > Metazoa > Arthropoda > Diplopoda > Julida > Blaniulidae > Proteroiulus > Proteroiulus fuscus. The sequence goes on along the minus strand of JAQIXP010000006.1, from coordinate 9,666 downwards.
AATTCATGACTTATACTTTGACTCATGAGCTCATGCTCAGAACAGCAACGCCACCTGATGTATTTTCAGTGCCAACTTTCAAAGGGGGTTACAACTTTAACCATAAGTTTAAGCAGGAACTGAATTTTAGTCCCTTCCTTCTATTTCTGCAATGTTTTGCACAAGGGCGCCAGTGGTTTTGCCTTAATGAATTTGTCAGAACTTTGATGGTTTTCCGTTTTCTTTAATCCAGTCCATTTGTCGCTTAAAGGGACAGTCCCACTTTGAAAGAAGGTGATTGAAGGAAGAAGAACATGAAAAATTAGGAAAGGCATGGAAATTGCAATTTGATCCCATCAATTATTAAAAATAATGTCCTGAATACATGGCTTTGGTTGAAAATGCAATGCATAAATAGGCGACATTTTATTGACAGTATGTAGCGCCCTCTACTGGATAAAAGGCAACAGCTTTCATGAAACACTTATGTCCTAGAGGGCGCCACCAACTTTCAGTGTCTGCTGAAATCAATGGAAAAATGGCGCCTAATTTGTATTATGCAAATGTCGTAATTTCGAGCAATATGGAAAGTTTGCTGCATTTATTATTGTCACAGCCATTCATATCTAATAAGTGTGTACAATTTAAATATTACTTGCTACAATGTGGGACTTTCCCTTTAATAAAATAACCACAGTTGGTGGCATATTGTAGCGATGCTGGATAAGTGCATGCATTTAAATGCTGGAAAATTTCTGTGTACATGAAATTTGTGGTTTTCAAGGTACATTGGCACGCGAACACATTATACCAGGACCAGCCTACCCGCATCCTCCAACATCTGTGCTACATGATATTTGTTAACAGAAAAAGTTTAGTATAATCATGGGATATAGTTTATGGTTGGCACAAGCAATGCCAGCACTTATGTTTTTATCAAAAAAAGGCTTCCTGGCTGATGTTTTGTGAAACTTAGAAGGCATATTGTATGCCTGCGCCGTACCATTACCCGTAGTTAGTTGTCACTTTTCACCGTGCACAAAACCCCAACTTTAATTTGATAATAATGTTTATATCATGAGCAATTTTAAACCATTTGAGGCTGGGCAATTTTGAAAATCGACCTAGAGCTTATTTTGGCAATATTTACCTAAAATTGCCATAGGGGGTCGGCCAGATATTTGCCATATAGTACTCGCATGCCCCAAATAAGTGACTATTAAAGAGCGGTAAACTGACCCACACATGGGCTTCCAACCTGGCTCAATGTATGAAATTATAGGTATTGCAATTGAATTTGTATTTGACCCCGGGCCTACTTTTTTTCCTATCTGTTTATTACTTTGCCCAAAGTTGACTGTGATTGCGCCGAGTTCGCTGCTGAGAAACAGGCTTATTAAATGGCGAAAATTGCAGTGATTACAGTTAAAAAAAGTATTTAAAGTGGGTGGAAACTTTTTTTCTCTTTAGCATGGCTGCATTGGAGCCAGCTTGGTCAAGATTGCAACTTGCATTATAATTATGCCTTCTCTCAAGTTCATCCTGAAATTTTTCAGGAATTTTTGCAGGCTTTAATAACTTTAATAACGTGCTAGGCTCTCCCAAATTGTCTGCAAACAGCACGACTTAGTCTGTGCTACCATTTATTGGGCAGACATAAAGCGCCATCTGAATTTGCCCCTTCCAAACATTCTGTAGTGTTGCTGGATGGTCTCTGAAGGGTCGTTCTTTAATGACGCTAGTTTAACTTTTGGTGAACCCTTCTTGTCCCATAAACCAACATAAGGTAACAAACAATGCAACCCATATGCAGGAATTTTGATTTTCGGGGAGGGGGTAGGCCTACTTTGTACTTTTACTGAAAATTTTTGCTGCCTTTCCTTCCATGTCAGTCATTAATGGGTGACCCCCTAAGTCTAAAACTTTAAACTTGTGCATATCATAACTGGAACGGGATGCACCACTACCAGGGTATTCAAGGTTAGGATTTTATGGCATTTTTCTGCATCCTAAACATGTATGTATACACCATAAATCTTAAAAAAACCACCCATTCCAAATGTTAGCCCAGTCTCCATATAACGCCCAGGCAAATAGAAAAGAATTTGAAATTTTCTCTAGATTTCAGAATATCGCCCTCTGAAGGGGATTATTAAAGGCTATTTTCTAAATAAAAATGCAGGTACTGGGTACTTTGATATTTGAATTAGGCCTAATTAGTTACGAACACTTGGATTCTAATTGACGCACATCCTCAAAATTGTTCCCACCACTGAAGTCAACAGCATAAAAGATCGCTCGGGCCATTTTTAGAATTATGGTTATTTGAGCTTTTGACTTATGTCCACTGTTCCCTCAAATCATACATCTACCTGCATGCAGAAATTTGCCAAACTCCCGTATTTTTCTTATAAAATTTAGAGCTTTCTGGTACATCTGTCCCTAACGGGAAAGTCCCACTTTGTAACAAGTGATATTTAAATTGTACACTCTTAATGGATGTGAATGGCAGTGACAATAATAATTGCATCAGAGTTTCCATGTTAAAGAAATTACGACGTTTGCAAACTAGGGGCCTACATGTTAGGCGCCATTTTTCCATAGATTTCAGCAGACAATATAAGTTGCTGGCGCCCTCTAGGACATGCGTGTCTACATGTTTCCTGAGAGTTTATGCCTTTTAGTCAGTAGAGGGCACTGCAAATTATCAATAAAATGATGCCTATTTGGGCTTTATATTTTCATCCAAATCCATGTATTCAGGACAATTTATTTATTGATTAGTGGTATCAAATTAAATTGCAATTTCCATGCCTTTCCAATTTTTCATGCTCTTCCTCCTACAACCCACTTCTTTCTAAGTGGGACTTTCCCTTTAAAACTATAATAACGATTTTTTGTTGCTTTAGTTAGGAATTCAAACATGATAACAGATATACAAGTTGCCCCTTGCATATGAGCAACCCTTGTTGATCCTTACAGGTAATGTCCCATAAGAATAAACTTTTAAGGACCAATAATGACCAAGCCCTAAGATTTTTTTCACATGTTCATTGAACTTAGCTGCATTTTTTCCACTTTTATAGCCCGACTGTTTTTTAGTCTTAAGTCTACCCTATAATTTATAAAATTAGAAAGTGAACTTTTGATGATGATTATATAAGGGAAGATTTTTGTTTTTTTAATAGACCTACAAGAAAAAAAACACTTAAATGGGAAAGAATTAAAATTCCCATTTTTATATTATGATAAGTGTCGAGTCTGGCTGGAATTTAATCACTCGTAGATATGGGTTTTTCTTGCTGCACCATTATAATTATTGGTTTAGGTATTATGATATAAATGCTGTAGGCACTATGATGCCAATAATATGTTTAAAATTGCCTTTTTTGTGTAATTTTTGGCGTGGGATATTAATGGCGGTGAGATGTTTAACATTGCAGATTAATTGGTTGCATGCATCCTATGGTAACCATATGGTTTTCATAAATTACCTGAGGTTGGTTCTGTGAATAGTTAATAGGCAAGTTGACCCTGAAATACTTGATCATGTTTTTTTGGGTGAAAATGTTTCTTTGATGAATTATCAAGATTTTTAGAAATCAAATTGCTGTTGTTGTTTATGGTTGTGGTCCAAGGGACCCTATGGTACAGCCCAGAAAATTGCTCTGAACTTATTAAAATGTAAACTAACATGGAGGCATATGTCAACCGTGGTCCCACCTCGTGGCTCAGTTAGCAAACTTTTTGATAGAATCGTTCCTTAAAAGAACACTTTCTGCACATTTTTGGCATTTTTAAGTATTAATTTTTTTCTCCTAAGAATCCATTGTTTAAAGGTTATTGATGTTTTAGTAGATTTCCTAGGGTGTGGGTGTTGAGTTTTACATACTATATCTTGTAAAAATATGAGAAATTAGAAACTGTCTTGCTGTACATGGATATTAGACATTATGATAACCTAGACCCCAATTTTCAGAAATTATTGATTTTATCGTGCAATTATTTAGTCATGTAAATGAGTTTTGTTTAGATATGCAGCAATGTAAAGGATGCACATATCACACACCAGTGTAATTGTTTTTTAGTATCAGAAAAGGCCAACTGAAATTATTTCATGTGGTTGCCACTTCACTCTTAAGTGGCGCCACAGAAGAGTGAAAAAATGGTGGCAACGTCACTACTCACTGTTGAAAGTTTTGCAAGTGGAAGTTATTTTCTGAGAAACCTTTCAACTTACCCATTTAATGTTCTGCAGAAAACTACCTTTCTTAAATATTTAAAGGGAAAGTCCCACTTTGTAACAAGTGATATTTAAGTTGTTTACACTTACTAGATATTAATGACTGTGGCAATAATAATTGCAGCAGAGTTTCCATATTAAAGAAATTTCGACGTTTGCAAAATACACATTAGACGCCATTTTCCCATAGATTTATACAGACACAGTAAAAGTTGGTGGAGCCCAGATTTCTTTGGAAAATTTTGCCAAATTTTCTGCAGAAATATTTAGGCCTATACTTTTTTACTTTTCTCCTGGATACTCTAATGGGCTGTCTTGTTTGACTTGAGTTCAGCTGTATAAACTATTAACTATATCTTACCTTTGGAAATATTTCTATAAATTTGTGCCATAAGTTGATTGCTGCTTGTTTGTCATTAAACATGGCACATGAGTAAAATTGATTTTTCTCTTGGTATTCATATCAACTCATTAACAAGTCTTTACATGCAGATTGTTGTATAGGTTATAACCATTGTTTGGTGGGCGTCATAATTGATGACAGGCAAATAGTGAGGTGATATTATCAGAAAAGTCGGGTTTTTCACTTGAACAATGGAAGACACCCTGGCGTTTATTTGTTGCAGAACACTGTGAGACAATAAAAGTGAGGCCCAAATATTGTTGGACTTTAATAATTAACATGAGTTTTTTTTTTCTTCAAGAAATAGTCGGATATATGCCATTTTTTCCCCTTGCATTTATCCGTGTGCTTGTTAATAGAAACCACGTTGTCCTGGTGAGTTGGGTTTGTCATGTGGGACTTTTTCCATCGATATGGGACACAACTGAGCGCTCATAAAGTGCAATGATAAATGAGGTATGCTCGGGCTGTAGTCATTTATCATAGAAAGGTGCCACTCTCTGATTAATAACACTCAATTATTAAGCGCATATTCATCAATTAAGGATGCAATCCCGCTGTTGTGCGTGCCGCATTTTCTACTCAATTCACCAAAAAGCTCAATGGATTGGGTTTTGGATAAAGGTTTTCTGTATGCTCAGCTTCCCCCATCATCTCTATGACCGTATTATGCAAGGTTGACATTAAATTTCTAAAAAAAAAATATTCAAGCATGAATGAGGAAAATTGGTTTTAATGAGTTTTATCACTTTTAGCTTACGTGAAAATGGCTTGTTGTGTTTGTGCTAGTTTAATCTTTGCAGGAAATTGATCAGCCTGACTTATTTCTGATTTGTAAAATTGGGTAATTTTTTGAATAAATGTTAAAAATAAATTTTAGGTTCACCCGAGGTAATTAAGAAATACAATGTAGGCCTACTTCCTTAATCATTTACTAAAAAAGTCTTATTTTATGCTTTGCAAAAAATAAACTAAATCTAATAGTAGAGAGGTTCAGAATTTTCGTGATTTCTAGAGTAATTCATGAAATCTTCCCTTGATGATGTCATATCCTGTCACTTTTTTGCATATTCACGAAAAGGTTTTTTGTAGGTCTATTTAGCAAATTATTTAATTTTATTGTATTCTATTATAACACCCCTACCAAATGGTATCTTGATAGTAGGGTACTCAGTTGAATTGAATTGAAATGTATATATATTTAAATGAGACTCAAAATAAAACGAAATTCCAATGCTACCAGATATTTCCAGTTAGTTTCGAGCAGGAAACGTATAGGGACAAATGGACAGTATTTGCTTGTGTTTGGTCACACTGCTCTCTATTGCCATTGGTTTACAAGGTTTAAATAAAATTTAAGGAAAAATTTCTATTTTGATTTTAATTTTGTAACATTCATTAAAGCAAAATATTCTTGCACTAAATAGCTTATTTTAATTTGCAAAAGGAGAAATTATTTCCAGGACACCATGTAATTGGAATTATAGTAGCCTAACCAGCTTGGATTTCAAAACGTGATTTAGAATTTCAGTTTTAAAATTAATCACTGAGATTTGATCAAGAAAAGTCAGGGAATTTATACTAGAATTGGAGTTATTAGCAAACTAACCACTTTTGTGTATACGTAAATCCTTATTAGTGCATTTATGTAGAATAAGATGAAATATCTGACCGGAAATGCCCATGTGGGCCTAATCATCTTTTAAGCATATTAAGTCTTAATTCTAAAATGTGAAAAGACAAAAACAAATATAAACATGCTAAGCTGACGTTTCCAGATCCATTGTTTATGCAAATGTGGTTAAGTGCTTTTGTCTCTTGATGCTAAATTCACAAAGGGATTGACTAACAGTGATTGAATTGAAAATATTCCCATAACAAATAATTTGAGGGAAGTCTTTTGTCATATTTACTAGACAGTTTCAATCCTGACTGAATATATACATCATCACTTAGCCATTGTCGATTTTTCAGAAGATTTAAGTAGGCCTACTCGTTAAGCTGCTTGCCATTCCATCTTAGCTGTTTGCATTTTTGAATGGCATAATAATGGCTCAATTCTTTACAATTCGATAAGGTTTTTACACTAGATTCCTCTTAGGCCTAGCAGCATAATTGATCTTTTGCTGCTATTTTTATTTGCGCTTTTGCTCATGAACAAGCCAGCTAAGGAATTGTGACGTCATGACGTCACTGGATTATAACCAACTCTTCTTGCTTTGTTTGCTGATGAAGCATATAAGGATTGTTCTTGACTTTCATCTTTTAATTCCTTTCTCTGATTTTACATTTGTGTTTCCCTGAGGGGAGAATATTATAGGAAAACGCGTTTTTGTTGATGTGGTTAAATGTGAAAATTGTCTTGAAATTAGTGAGGCTTGCATTAATTGCTATAATACAATTTGATGATATTTTTCTTCTGTATTCGTGGGTAAAACTGTGGATATATTTAACTATAACCATCCTCCCATCTTGCATTTATCCCCCCCTCCTCAGAAATTGTTTCTGGCTATGGTATTGAATGTATTCTGATAGATCCCATTTAAAATTCCTCCCCTAATGCACTGTTGGTTATTTCATTTGGGATCAATCTGGTTGTTACAAGATATAGTTCATAGATGGCAGCCTGAATCTATAGCAAATAACATGGGGTGGCCATTTTATGTGGGTCTAAAATTTAGTATAAATCATTGATGGCCCTAATTTTTAAAAAGGGGTCTATCTCAGCGCATTTATGACTGACCACTTGGACCAGTTCATAAGGGTTTTAGACAGTGTTGGTTGCCCAAACAAACCTTAAACCCAAAACTAGTTTAACCTCTGGTTATCGGTAACTTTAATATTTGTAACATATTGCACAATTTGAGGTTTGCATTAACAGAAGGTTGACCTGTAGGTAAGAGGTTAACCTGTCGTAGAGTCAGCATTAACTAGGGTTAAGAAATAACCAGTTGGAAGTGCAACCAGTTAAGTTTAAACTTCAGGTTGGATAATATTTTTATTTAGGGCCAATTGTACCAACTACAGTTAAGTCTTAACCCTGGGTTATTTTAATCATGTGACCTATTTGGGCCAATGAAAATTCAGGAAAGTAGAGAAAACCTAAGTTTAACAGTGGGTTAAAGTTAACCCTTGTCGGTACAATTGACCCTTAATGATTAACCTTAAGATTGAATTTGATTCAGGCTATTCAATAAATTTGACTACTGGATTTTATGTAACAGTGGGTTAAGTGACCTGCTGTGCAACAGCTCCTAAGGAGCTGTGCATAAAATGGTCCACTAGCATTAGTACTAAGTTTTGCAAAGTCATGGAAAGGTATTTGGTTTGGGAAAGTGAATAAAGAAGATTTTTTAATATTAATTTATGAAAACCAAGTATACATTGATATAATTGATTGTCATTCATTTTTAATTTGATTAAACTTGTTTCATGTTTTGAGTTTTTTCTGAAATGATCATACGAGGTACATATAAAATTATCAAATTCTCAGAATTAAGGAGTGCTTGTTTACAGGAATTGTCATTGTCACCTGGCATGGAGTATTAGTTTACTTGATTTTGCATTTCTAAAATGTCTTTTGGCTCAGAATTTCATTAGTTTTTATGGCAATGGTATAATTTTGCTGGCCATGGGATGTGTATGTGTATTGAGGTTATTTATCCATTGTAGATTCATAAGGAGGATAATTTGATAGGTTTCGTGTGAACATATTTAATTGATGATTCACGGGGGTTATCTTTTTTTTCATCTGCAATATGCAATGGATATAGATTTCAGATGCATTCTTGCTAAAAAGTATTGTGATATTAATGGGAGGGATTGGGTAACTGCCTAGAAAATATTGTTATTATTTTTTTTTTCTTTTCTTAATATCGCATGAATACAAAATATAAAAAAGCACGTTCTCCCTGAACAATTCCGTGAAAAAATTTGCACCTGTTTTGCCAGTAAATATGGAAGGGATTATGACAGGCTTGTTCATTTGTCATTGAACACTGACATGATGGTGACAGTGTTGCTTCTTACCCCCTAAACTAAGTCCCTATCCTATTGATAATACATAACGTAGCCTGTTGGGAACATCATTAGCATGGGCTCATTAACTTTTTTTCACATTTGCACAAAAAAAAAATACCGAGCAAATCTAAATAGAAATTGTAGAGAAAACCCAAAAGCCTGTCTTACCGAGTGGGAGGCACGTAGAAGATCTATACACAAAAAGTGTCACCCTAATGTGCCTACTTTTGTGTCTATTGATTGAAAAGAGAAGAAATTGCCAGCTTTTTCAAGAAAAAAAAAGCTTTATTTTCATTTTTTATCTTCATGTCGAGTTTTTAATCACGTTTAAATCGTTTCATCTTCATAGTTTTGCTCTTAACGGGCTTCATTTATTTACTCCCATGAAAATTAATGCTCTGAAAAATGAATGTGTCCTTATACTTTTTCTCTAGGAAATAATCTGCTTTTTTTTCTCTTGCAACTTTAATCTGTTTATTTAAAAAAAATAATGCTGCTGCATTTAACAGATGGTTTAAATAAGACTATGTTGATTTATTTTCTTAAGCTTATATATAGGTTGATGGTCTTTTTTACATTACTTTTTATATAGGGTTTTTTGCCTGTTTGTGGTGTTTTTTTCTTTACTATGCTGCATTGTCAATCAGGGTACCTTTTCTTATGAAAGTTTTGGGACTGATTTTGTTAATTGCAAATCATGATTAAAGGAAAATTTATTTTGATTTTGTGAAGTTAGTTTAATATAGAAAGCCCAAATTAAATAAATAACAATAATTTGTGCATTCCTAAATTGTAATTAAAGGAAATATCTATAACTGTTCTTCGTAAGTGACGTCATGTGGGGGGGGGGGGGGTCAGTTATAACATTTATTGCAATATTTTTTCACTTGTACTGAATTGTTGAAATGCTTTGCAGTTATGAGTGCAATAAGCAACAACCAAGGCAGTGTGGTCGAGTGGTAACATTCCCGCCTCGCAATTGGGAGACCTGGGTTCAATTCCCAAGGTCGGCTGCCTTAAC
>JAQIXP010000005.1:0-62467 GCA_034700285.1 Proteroiulus fuscus | reverse complement strand
TGCAAATCTTTATTGTTTAATTCCCCCCCCCCCCCCCCAAAAAAAAAATGCCAATATAGGCATATATATCGAAGGCTTAATTCAGAAGTAGCGAACGAGCCAAAAGTTGCTTTTGAGATATGGATAACTGTGTTTTTATGGGAAAAAGGTTAATTTGGAAATAAACAATGTTATGTTAATTTAAGAATATACAAGGCTTGAAAATGCACATTCGTTACTTTGTCTTTGATTAGGCCTATTCTTGCTGGAAAGCGACATAAAATAAAGTGTAAAGTAGTGAATGTGCACATCCATTAGTTTGCCTTATAAATAAAGTGAATGCAAAAAAAGTAGCGAATGTGACACTTGTATTGTTATAAAAATCCATGTCACGAACACTTTAAAAGGTGAACTAGCGAATGGTACCATTCATTAGTTCACCTTTTAAAAAGTGTAGGATATTGGCTATACTCTACACTTCTGTAACTTTAACAATTATTGGTTAAATTAATTTTTGTGACTTTATGTTAATTAGGGACACCTTCCAACGGGATCACAATGGTTCGGAAAAATGGCTCATTCGCTACTTGTGAATTCAGCCATTGATATAACTACTATACGCTTTGGTGCCTCCTTCAAACGAGGAGTAACGTAAGATGGGTAGTCAGGCAAAGGTGACAAATCATTCGTATAAATCTATAGGCTAAATAATCTATGGGTACATTTCTTTTCCTATTCATTTTATTATAAGTATAGGCCTAATGGAACAGGTTAAACGATGAAATCAATTTTGTTTGTTTCTATTTGAAAGACAATAAGTTGTTTTGACAGGTTTATTCATGCTCGATTTAATCCCCTTAATAGCTTCCACGAAATAATGCTTTTGCTTTGGTGCAAGGGGATAGAGTGTTTGTGCTGCATGGTGTTTTAAAAAATATAAACATTGATTGATTTTAGAACAGTTACAATAGCCTATGTAGCCTACTAGCGTATATATAAACGGTAAGAAAATTGCCTATCAGATGCAACTGTCGAGCATTAACTTATTTGGATATATCTATACAGTTAAATAAAATGAAGACAAATGCACCATTTTATTTTTGGAGTATAAATGCATGGTAAAGATTAGACCCAAGATTGGACGATAGACCTATACTAGCTGTAAGAATTCGATTTTACTGTTTAGGAACCAGCTGCAGCAAGTGCATGTTCTAAAGGGACAGTCCCTCCGACTCCCACTCCCACCTTACCTCAAGCAATTTTTGGAAGAAAGAAGGAGGGGATATAAATAAATAAGAAAGAGCATATTAATAATTGCCATTCAATATGTTATTAATTTTGAAACAAGTATAAAGCCAATGTGGACAAAAATCTCGATGGTTGGTAGTAGCCATGTTGGAAGTCACATTTTGTCAATTGCGCATGAGCAACATCTAGTAATATTACTTGAAGGCGGCCTAGATGTTGTACAAATTTGTGCGTGTATTTAAAGGGATAGTCCCACCTTAGCCCAAGTATTTTTTATCAAGATAGAGAACAAGTATAGAGTATAGAAATTATAATTTTAACTTACAATTACCAAACCTTAGCTATTAATTTTCAAAGATGACTTGAACCTTGTATGTAGTGCCTGTTTAGCCTATGAATGCACATAACTATTCCATAGTGATAAATTGATGCCAACTTGAACCCTTACAGACAGCGCCGTTCTGCCTGAGTGGGAGGACTGTTATAAAAATGGCGCCTATCATCCTTTTTGGAAACATGGTGATCATATAAATGGTAATCGATAAAACTGCAATTAAATAAGACTACCCTTCTTTATTATTAATAATAATTTTAAGATTCATTTGTCACAAAGTGGGACTGTCCCTTTAATTTTGCACGTGTAAGCTTGCCTTGTGCTCAACTCATTCCAAAGCTTAATTCATACTGAATTATAGGCATCACGCTAATTCCATTTTAAACCAATCCTCATGCAGTTTAAACAGGAAGGGGGGGCCACGGGGGTCATGACCCCTCCCTCCCCCCCCCCAAAAAAAAATGTTCAAACTCAAACTAGAAAAAATGGGGAAATATGCAATTTTGGTGATTTTTAACTCATTTTTGAGTGTTTTTGATAAATCGCCTGCGGCGCCATTTTTTGTCATTTTTTTCAATAATGTAAACAGAAACCTTTTTATTTTTGCCAATGGCCAAAAATTTTGGAAATTTTTTTGGGTCTGGGCTTCCCCAAAATGGATTTTTGGGTGCGGCTCGGACCGTGAAAATCCCCCCCCCCACCCCGCCAAAAAAAAGTCTGGATCCGCTACTGAGTTTAAATATAACAAACGTTTTCTATAATTGAGTGGGGTGCCAAATTGTGATCAGTCTAAGTACTGTTAGTTATAACTGTTACACTTCACACTTCCCCTTAAATCTGCAACAAGCATGTCGTTTTGCGTTAATTTGACATCCTTCGGGCTAAATGTGTTTCATTATAAGGAAAATGGATGTTTTATTTTTTCATTAACTAAGAGGTAATAAGAAAAACGCGGTTACGCCGTTGAAGCATTTGAAGCAATAATTTATCCTAATTTCAGCTGAAAGGTAAAGACAATCATCTTGTTTTGGTGAAGTGCAATGCATGCATTCTCGATCAATAGGGGCCTGTAGCAAAAAAAAAATCCTCTCCACTTAATTAGAGAAACTCCTTAAACCAGGTGTGTGTTCATTAGCAGACTTATTGAAAGTCGATGTGTTAGAAATTTTTACGCGATAATTAAGTATACATCTATAGAAGCATAAAAATAAAACTTTAATTATCATAAGCTGAATTGGTTGCGCGTAAATTGAAAGAAAATTGGGAAATAGATTAAGGGCGCGTTCGGTAATTCCAGCTCACTGAACTTTTGAGTATCGGAAATATTTGCAATTATTATTTTAGAGCAATTTCAGTTGATATTTACATGTAAATGTAGATTACTTCACAGAACTATACCACATCTTATATATACAATTTCTGGTTTCTTTGGTTTGCAAACTTGCTATTGATGTTTTCTGCTTTAATGCTATAATTTGCTTTCATTGCTTATAAGCCGCTAGAAATGCAGTTCACAAGAAAAAAGCCAAGCTAATTCCTGCATGCCTACAGTATTATCCCGGCAAATTAAGTGTGTATATAGGTATGCCACCATATATAGGCAAAAAGAATGTCCAGAGGATATTTTTTGTAGAAACTTTTGTATGACTTTTGTGACTACCGAATCTATAGACCCTAAAGATTCTTGCAGCAGCTGGTGGCATTTAGGCTATACTTTCTATTTGATGCATGTACTGCAATAGTAACTAGTGAAGGTCTTGATTTCTGTTTACATTAGCAGTAAGAGATCATGCTTATATAACCTGTTCAAAGTAAGAGTGAACTTGAAGGAATCACTGACATTTTCTATCATAATCTCGTAAGAGATTAAAATGAAAAACTGTTTAGTTTTTCAACTTTTCACTCATTCTGGTATATACATGCATGCAGAAAACCTAACATCATTGAAGGCCTATATACTGCATTGTATCTTGGTAAAATCGTTTATTATTATTGGTTCGTCCGAGTTCTCTAGTTCATCTTTAATTTGAACAGGGTTTAAATCGCGTTATACTGTGCCTGGTGCTGTTTCTAGTAGCCAATAGCAATATCCGCCTATTGCATGTAAGCATGACTTATGTGCTTTCTATAAACTGAAACTATAATATTTTTCATCACTAAAGCCGCCTTTGGTCAAAACTAAGGCCAAATTCTAAAAGATAAATAATTCATGCTGCGTGCATTCAAAGTTATAGAAATGTAAAAATGTATTTTATGAGTGAAGCCCAGGGTAGTTGCCAGAAACTATTGTAGTTTTAATTGCATGCACATATATCATTAAAAATGAGTTTAAAATCACTTTCATGTGGTCTGGAAATTTGTCTGCATGGAAAACCTGGAAATGTCAGGGAAATTTGTTACTGGATTTGGCCATGACACCCTGTTCAAAGAATCATGCCAACTTATATAGGCTTAACTCGTGCAATACTGTGACGCCAACATAAAGCGTCAATCTCATCAAATTAGGAAACATGAATGAAACCAATTTACACATATATATATACACACTTACAGACAAAGAAATTGAAAGAAACAGGAAATTTGCACACATTTAAACCACCATTTTACTCAGTGGCGTAGCCAGCTTTTATAGTTAGGGGGAGCGAGCATGCAATAAGGCACAAAAAGGCGCCCCCCTGTATCTGACTTTGGCATAGGCGCCACTTCTAAAAAAATTGGGAAAAGGGGAGCATTCGCTCCCCCTGCTCCCCCCCTAGCTACGCTACTGATTTTACTGTTGGTTTTGGGATTTTTCTATAGCTATAGGTATTTCAGACTGGCAAGACGTTTCCACTATATATAGAGACCAGTCTTGTTTTTTCACCTGATAAATCGTTTTAAGCCATACATTCTTTGGCACAATAACTCGCAGGCTTACCAATATTTTCCATAAAAAGTAAGAAATTTTTAACCCAAAATCTTGACGCATGGTTTCGCTCCGTATGCAAGACTATTACACAGATGGCCATCAACGTTTTATGGACAAAATCTGTTTGTATACTTTTCACAGTAGTCAGCCTTTATAAACACATTTGCAGAAGATCATAGAAAAATAATAAACAGTGATGTCAGGATCCTCATAAAAAATACAACTTATTTGCGATATTACTTGAATATTGTCATCTCCAATTTGCCATTATACCATGTAGGTTACTGCATGATTCCACAACATGCATATTTTTTTTAGCATGCATTGAAATATATTCAGCATGTATATATACATATGCAAGATCATTTGCAATCATAAACTCCATATTGGCAATCATCAAAAATTCGGTATTGCATGTCATGATGTTATTCAAGTGCAAAATTACATATTGGTTTAAAAATTTGATGTGCGGGTATATATATATATAGAGCATGTTGTGGCATTTGTCGGGGGAAAAAACGTGATTTTTTTTAAATATACATTTGTTTTTATTTTATTTAAATTAGATTTATTTTATGTGTATGCACCTCGGGTGGGACAAAACAAAGATGTTGATGATATAAGCCCACTCAAAATAATGCAATAACTAAAAGACACATAAAATATTACGGAATTGAGTTACCATTATAGAAAATAAAATAGCGTAATGGATAAAATTTCATGAGAAAAATTTTACTGATGTTAACTTTATGATACGGATTTAGGCCTACTAAGCATAATATTTACAGCATATTATATTTTTATAAATATTTTTTTGCGAAATCAAAATGATGAATTATATTTTAAAAAAAAATTACTACAAAATTATAAAGTGATTGGAAACTTTGTTGTTAGTCTCAAAATGACCCCACATTTCTAATATTATTTGTAAATCCAAAAGTAAACGTTTCGTCCATAACCATAAAATGACTTATATATACACTTCTACAGAAATGATTAAAATCGGTGATTATTTTTTTTTTTTTTTACTATAAATCAAATGATTTCAATTATAACAAAATGGTTGAAGGACAGCCTGCACTGGACACTGTTAAATAACTGTAATAAGCTAAATACTATATGACTAGTTTATCAATCAATAAATAAAAAAAATTTCCTCAAATGTTTTATTGAGTAACGAATCCAGATATAGCATACGTGAAACACTATCAGGGTTCGTCAAAAATATCACTTAAGAAGTGTTTGTAATATCAAACTTTAGCAAACCAAGACTGAGACAATTTGAAAGAGAAAACAGAGAAATTCCATTAGAAGCTTTCCTGTTTGTGTGTTGTAATGCCCCAAGTTCCCTCATAAAATTGTTCGATATAGGCCTATACACTATAGGTTATACCATGCACATTAAGGCTGAACATGAAATATATATATATATATATATAGGTTCGATCCATGTGACATGCATGTATAGATATCAAATATACGAGAATCAGAACAGTATAAATTATCGGTCAATTGGAAAAACTATCCCAGATTTGTTGCTCACATTAATTGATTACTGAGAATGTTAAGCAATAGGGAGTAATTACCGGAATTGTGAAATACCGAGCTATGGTGCAAGACAACACACATACAAAACATCTGAAGCAAAAAGGGATACAAAATTCCTTCACTGTTTCTTTTTAATTGCTGCCAGTAAGTATACTTACTTATATGATAGATAGAAATGACGTAAATCTGAGTACAGTATAACGATTTGTAAAGTAGGCTAGTTTTCTTAATTTGAAATATCAATTAGAAAAACTACTGTGCTAATCAATAGATTTATAACAACTGCAAACATGTATGCATGCTGATAAATTAAAAATAACATGATGATGTATGAAAGTATGATTATACATTTTTTTCATATACCGATATTTCAATAGATTGTTTTGAATTGCTAATTGGATTAAATAGAACTATAGGCCGACGTATACTTGAGATTTCAAAATATATTTTTGATGCTATTTGATGCAAAAGACAGTTATTTTAAAAGAAAGTTTTCTAATACAATTTGTTCCTGTATACAGCCAGTTTTTAATAGTCAAAACATATTAAGATACCGGTACAGCAAAATTTATATATGCGATAGATTATTTTTTGTGTGAGTAAATATTTGTCAAAAAAGCAAATATACTCGTTTCTGAAAGTCGATGCAATTCAATTTGTTAATTAAACTTTCAAAAAATAAATAAAAGCAATATATGAGGAAGTTTAATGGCAATTTTTTCATAATGTTTACAGAAGTGGTTTTTTTTTAAATCTACTTATTTATTTATTTTTGTTTGTTACTGGATTGTTAGTTTTGAAGGTTTATGGTATTTGTTAAATAAAAGAGTCCAATAGACTGTTGTAAGTCTAGAATAAGGTCTAGATATGTATACAATTTGTCTATGGTCTAGTAATGCTTTCTTCATTGCAAGAAGCGCTGTATTAAAACCGGTAACTAAAAGGTTAAAAAACTAAGCCAGTGAATTGTACAGTGAGCATTCAGGATAGTACAGTAAAACAAGTATTTAAATATTGAGAGGGAAATATTAAGTTGTGCAGTCTGTTCTGAAATACTTTAGAAAATTTCTGTCTTCACCATAAATCCGTGTATGACCTCATGTAGGCCCAGTAGGCCTATGCGATACAATCGACGAATAAAGTAACTCTGCCATTGGCAACCAGCCCTCCCCTCCCCTACTCTTCCACTATGGAAATTTTATGGACAAACTCATATTTTGCTGTATCGTACTTTTAAAGTTGCAATGCTCAAAAGAAATTTTTGTTCCAAAATGAGACTCAGTGCACGTACCGGCATGTACATTGAGCCCCATTTTGGATAGATTTTTTTTGAGGAGAATGTGCACAAATATGAAAATTCCTTCCTTTATTGCAAGAAATATGTTGACAGTATTTTACTCCAATGATGTTTAAATTCGCGAGTCAATTATGGCCTTAACCTAAGTTGACTAAATGTGTTTGTAAATATGCAAGTAGTCAAAAGGTTGCATTTGGTTCACTGACATATTTTTTTTTAATTTCAATCAAGCAATGTTTTAAGAAGAAATGCATGGAGTGTTAATTTCTGTAGTTTTTCTGCCTAACAAAAGATATTTTAATATGAGTCCTACCTTCCATCCACTGCATCTAAAGTTCTCACTTGAATTCCTAACTCATTGAATGACGACATCATTTTAAGCCGTCTCTCTGGACGCCTTAACAGGTTTATCATGTACACCTAGCACAAAAACGTTAAATTAAAAAAAAACTTTAATGTCTTAAAAAGGAACTTTTACATTGAATAGCTTCATTATAAAAAATTGTTCATCGATCTTACTTCGTCAAAGCCCAATTTATCTTTGGGTACCTCTTTGACAAATTTAGATAGCGAATGTACGACCTGCAGTGGCGCACTCTCCACTACAAACAAAATAACAATAAAGGAAAATAATAAGTAAATAAAAATACAATATAAATCTCTTTTTAAATTTGCATGTGCACCGACTACCTGTTATTTCGGTCTTCACGCTTATTAGCTGCTCAAAATCATCTTCCAGTTGTTTGTCGGCCTCTTGTGGGAACATGATAAACCCGAAGGGCTCGACATTGCTAACGTACATTCTCACTCCTAAAAGAAATCATGGTTAGCTAGAAAAAGAAGAGAGACGGTTTCAAATGGGAATTCCATAGAAACTTACCAGAAAGTTTTGATGAAATGGCAAAACTGATGATATCATCAACTGGCCCGTTATAATTTTCCTGCTTGGTTGGGTCGAACGTGAGGCCCAGGGACTCTTCCTCCCGTAGATCCAAAAGGATGCAGGAATGTATCATTGGCACTTCGAAACAGCCAACTTTCTTACGTTCTAAGATTGGCATATACTCCTCTGTTCTTTGGTAATAATACTGCGGGGAAAACATCGGATTAACTATTTTTCTTATTAAAGCCAGCTTGGCAATGCCGCTAATTATGCAAAGAATCACAAAATGTCCCAATCAATCCTAATAACTTGCAAAGAGACTATTATTAAATTGAGAAGAAACTTGGCACCAAAAGTTAATTCTAGTTGCATTGACATTGCTTGTAAAATCAACTCAAATTAAAAAAAAATGGAAAAAAATATAGGCCTATGTGGAAACCTCCACACAGGCCTATATTTTTTTTGACAATTTTAGTGACCATTATTTTTTTTTTATCTGACTTCTGACCCTGTCCATTCCCCATATACTTATTCCACATTTTCCGTGGCCTAAGTCCATGCACCCAGTCTTGTATCCAGTTACGCTACAGTTATCTATATTGAACCAGCATATTTTTTTTCGTAAAAAGAAATTCACTCACAAAGAAACACCTATCATGCTCGTTTTTAAATTTCTCTACCATTTCAGAAAATTCTCCCTTTTATTTATTACATTTTTTAGCAATTTATGTCAACTTACATCTGCCTTCATTCCACACCAGTAGTTTGAATATGCACCTAATGATTCGAGCATTGGTGCGACTAGAGTCCTAAATGAAAAGAAATCTTAGATTAACCAAAAATTTGCCTCCATTTAATGAAATGTTCATTTTCTAGCTTTTGTTTATATTTGGGATTTTTTTTTGCGGGGGAGGGAAGGCGGCATTAACATGTAAAACCTAGGAACAAAATGAAGTGAATAAATTATTAAATATTTATTAATACTGTCAAGGTTTCAAACGTACTTTTCTTGAGCAATTAGTAGATTCAATATTTGGTCGTTTGTAAAAAATACGTCACAGTCCACAAACTATCAATAAAAAAAATTATGATCACAAAATAGCTACATGTAGCTCCCTTTGACACATTTCAAACAGAGAAAGGGTTGTGTGAGGAAAACCTACCCATACATAATCGGCCCACATTTTTCTAGCTGCTGTCATAGCTTCTTCTTTCAATTTGATCATGTGCCGAAATCGCATTTCAGGCCAATGCAGTGGTCCATTTTCATCCGCATGATTTTTTGGAGGTGAATTTTCATATTTATAGTTGATAGAATGATACATTGAGCTGATGCTATCTATCCATGTTTTTAATACTTCAAGCGTATTGTCTATGTTATGGTCGCTACGTATCCTGTAAAATTAGGAAGCCGTTAAAAACTAATAAGGATATCACAGGATACACATGTATTCTGAATTTAGAGGATGTTTAACTAATCAGGGTATCACATAGTTTTTTTTTTTTTTTTGATGTCTGCATTGTTTCTGTAAATGTTGGTTTTAAATTCATGGGGTATTACTACACATTGTTACAATAACTTTCTTACATTGTTCACGAGAAGTTATTAAATCAAAAGAATGTTTTTTTATAAAGTATAGATGATATTGCTATCAATTAAGTGACAAAGATGCATTGTTTAATGAACCAAATCTTCTTAATATGTTAATGCTAAACCAATGCCAATATATTTTATTAATATTTATTTAATTGCATAAAAGCTGGCACTTGAATTATTTAATTGCTATATTTTAGACTATAATTAAATAAAATGTAGTAAAATTTGATAAATAGTTATTGACATAAAGGCTATTAAGGCTATACTTACCATAGTGCTATCCTTTCCTTTGGGTAATCCAACTTTTGTAACTGAGATAAAAAATATGGCAATGTATGCGCTTTATTGCGAGCTAAAATTACGATTAAAATAGTGTTTTTCTGTTTTGACGAGGTTGAATTGGTTTGCCCTTTACTCGGAGTAGTAAACAGCAAAATTAAGAAAAGTAAAATTAATGGCATCGATAAAATCGATGTTTTTGCTTGACTGAAATTAGCATCAGCCATTAGTTTTGCATCACATTTGTACTTGTTCCAACGAACTTATCCTGTAAATACCGCGAAGATTACCGGTAGAAGTAAATCAAAAATCCATTGTAAAATACTCTTAATACTTTAGACATTATTTGATTCTCAGAAGGAACATTTTCTTCCAAACTTTCATGCAGTCACAACTTTTTGACTAGCCACTGGAGTTCATTCATCTGTGACTCATCTGCAGAGATGCTAGTCTTTGATTGGCTGAATTCTGGTCACGAGAAGATGTGATGCTGGATAAAAAACAGAAACGTGCGTTGACATCGCTTGTAAAAGCTAATTTCTACAGGATTAGTATTGCAATTTTTTTAGTTTTCAAGTACAATCCACTGCATATACGACAGCATACTTTATAAGTATTTAAATAGTTATTCCTATTTTCATTGAATTTTGCCCCAGTGTAAGTGTCCATTAAATAGCCGTCGAACCCTGATACAACTTTCATTCCAAAATGGAGCCTGATTTGAAATCAAATTTGTTTGATCAACTTTTG
The DNA here is from genome assembly GCA_034700285.1 of Proteroiulus fuscus. Classification (NCBI taxonomy): domain Eukaryota; kingdom Metazoa; phylum Arthropoda; class Diplopoda; order Julida; family Blaniulidae; genus Proteroiulus; species Proteroiulus fuscus. The sequence continues at coordinate 51,644 of JAQIXP010000005.1, read as the reverse complement.
CCATTCTTTCCTCCAAGAGAAAAGTTGAATATAAAGTTAATTAATGCTGAATTGGTAGGGGAAGATGTTTGGTTCCTATTTCAAAATTTGGTGCATTCATTCTATAAAGCAGACAATTACGCAGTGTGCAAGGAGTTAAGCCAATGGCTACTGGACCTGTGTTGGGAAAAACTTAACACTGGACATTGGAAAAATGTTGCATTAGATTGGCGTTTTCTCTATTCGTTTGCATCTCTATTTAAGGCCCTTTCCCTCTCAAGGATTCCTGAGGCAGATGTGTCTGTAAGAAACCCATTTACTGTATATAAACAATTCTATAGGAATTTACTTGAACGTGTACTTTTACTGATGTTTGCCACTGCATTTCGTATAGGTCATTATTCGTGTTTGTGATATGGGGCTTCTAATGGGTGCCCCAATATTGGATAATATACTTGCTAAGGTTGCATCGACTTTAGCAAAACTTGAACAGGAGAAATATTCTAAAAAGCGTTGCCCATCTCCACTACTGAACTGTGTAAGTTTGTGCATATTGTAATTGTTTTATCTTATGCTATAATTTGGACTGGGCGATATAAACAATCTCTTAAAGGTGCATTCTAATGACTAAAGTTTTGTCGAATAGGTAGTCGGGTGGTTAGCATTTAGTAGTCTTGTGTTAGAGCTTGGACTGACGTTAGATTTCCAAAGTGGACTCTTAATGTTAAGTGCTAGTGCATGCCCTATTATGCCATGACCACACAGACCCTATTATCTTTCTGTAAAGTGCATAAAAACGTGTAGCTTGATAAGTGCTCTCTTAGCTCAAGGTGTGTTAATAACACCATATAAATATTTTAGAACGAGCAAAAAAAATGCAAATACTGGCCAACAGCTATAAATCCTGATAATCAAGTTGCTGAAGTGGTCTGTCCATCTGTACAATATTTTCATGAGAAACATATGTCTACAAAAATACCAGTTGTTCTTCATGATGTAGTGGACTATTGGCCAGCATTCTCTTCCAGACGATGGAGGTAAACACTATGTACTTGGTAGTTGTACTGATTTCCACTCAATCAGTAAGTTTTTATGGCTTTTGACAAAACCATTCTTTTAATCCAGCTTAGATTATATAAAGGAAATTGCAGGCAGTCGTACTGTTCCTATTGAACTTGGTTCGAAATACACTGACGAAAGTTGGTCCCAGCAACTTATGACTATTTCTGAATTTATTGATAAATTCATAAATATTTTGGAGGTATGGTAGAACAATTGCTATCATTCTCAACATTTACTACATGTAATGGCGATCCAAAAAAGTTTTCATTCTTAGGATGAGAAAGAGAAAGTTGGTTATCTGGCTCAACATCAGCTGTTTGACCAGGTACAGCATACATAGTTTGAATTTTCTATTAAATCATTCTGTGCAGTAAAGGGTCAAATTTAATTATTTTTGTTAGATCCCTGAGTTAAGAAATGATATCATAACTCCTACCTACTGCTGTCTTGGTGAAACTGATGATGTTGATGTCAATGCCTGGTTTGGTCCAATGGGAACCGTGTCTCCTCTTCATCATGATCCAAAACATAATTTTCTTGTGCAAGTGAGTCAGGAGTTGAAAAGCACTGTGCTTGTGTTCTATTTTTCAATTAAATTTATTTGATGCAATATAGTTGTGGGTTTCCTTGATAGGTGTTGGGAGAGAAGTACATCCGTTTGTATTCTGAAGAACATTCACCTAGGTTATATCCGCACGAAGGAACACTTTTATCAAATACTAGTCAAGTATGATGATTTTGAAGTTCATTTTTTTCTTTGCTAAAAGTACTATCGGGCAAGTAGCGGCATACGTTAGTGACTTCACTTTCCTTTTTGTTAACATCATTAGGTGGATGTAGAAAACCCAGATCTGAAAAAGTTCCCCAGATTCTCTGCTGTTCCTTATCAAGAATGCATCTTGAGGAGTGGGGATATGTTGTACATTCCACCAAAATGCTGGCATTATGTACGATCATTATCCCTCAGCTTTTCTGTAAGCTTTTGGTGGGAATGACTATATGTATGATAGTAAAGTCTTAACTTTGATCCATCTTATAGAATATTTCTGTTCAGGTTTAATTCGATTTGGATTAATAACCATATTTTACTAGCAGCGCAATTAAGGCAACATTAAATGTCCAACTGCAGACAGCATAGTGCAAAGTCTGCAGTTCTGTGGATTTGGGAATGCATTAAATTCCAATAAGATTCACTAAAGGCATTTAGGATTCACTCATTGCCCTACCCTTCAAGGTGACTGTAGTGCGAGTTTGTCTTACATTTGCTAGTCCACTCAATTACAGGGAATATAAAATCAAATGCATGATACTTAATTAACTAAATTAATTTATTGATTAATCGACATTAACTAGTACAAAATAAGCCACTAGTTGGTGTAAGTAATTAATTTCTATTCAAGAATTTGATTTTGGAAGGCGGTATAATCCCGAAGATAGTAACAATTTTTGCTCTTTTACTTTGCGATCTAAAAAGTGTCTCAGTTCCTGGATGCTGCATTCAATAGCAGTTGGACTCTGAATGGCAAACATTTTTAGCATAGCATGGATTCTATCCAGTGGTAAAGATTCCAAATTAGTGAGCATTCCGACGATGTAAGACCAAAACACTTGCAGTTCTTCCTCCCTCTGCTCGTGTGATGATGCCATTGCAGATTCAGCTTCCTCGTCGTCCACCACCACCACGTCTTGCTCTTTTCCTTTTTGTTCTTCTAGCAAAATGTACGTATCTGTTCCGTTCTCTTTGATGATGCCGTGACTCTGCCAGAATGCCATTTTTCGTTTCAGAGAAGAAATTGGCACTTGCATTATGGCACTCAATTCCTCCAAAGTCCATTGAGCTGAAAAATAAGTTCTCTTTTTAAAATCATGACTAAATTTGGGCAAAGTAAGCTTTTCAAAAGACACATACCTTTCTCCTCAAAATGAATTAGTATGGTAGCGTGGATAGGGGATACTTGTAGTGTGAGTGTACGATCTTTCAGTTCTATTTCCACTGTTGCAAGTCCAAGATGGGACTTCCAACTCAAGGTCCTATTACCCTTGAGTGTCTCAAAGGCCTTCGTGTAGGTGTCCAGAGCAGCTTGGATTTTAGAGGGAAGTTCAAGTCTTTCTTCACGCAACGAAGGCCAAAACTGTGCCGATAATATCATACAGTTAACAGGAAATTCCTGGAAAGAACATGGTTGGAAAGGGGTTATTTACTAGAATTAGGTTGATGCCTAGTACAACCATTCATAAATGTACACCTTCACTTGATTCTTGTATACGTCCATATCATCAGAATGAATGTGCTGATTTATTCTTTTGGAATCTGCAATATCTTTTAGCATGACTTCACACAGGTGTAAATTGGATTCTCCAAACCTGAATATTTTTTTTTGAGGAAAGATTGTGAAGGTGCAAGTACAACTTCAAAAATTGAAAGCAAACTCACCCTACCTTAATTTTAGCAGTTCCAAATACCGTATTTCACGTTGGATATCATAGTTAAATTGAGTTAGTATACGATCCGCCAGAAGTGAACGATACTCCTTGACAAACATATCCTTGCTGCCGTAAATGTTGACTAGCATACTGATTATGTCAGAGGTACGACGACTTTTTGACGTTTTATCTGTGAGAAATTAATTATCTTTAATTAAATGGATGATGAGGTAAAACCTCAATATACAGCAAGCTCCTTATGTCCCCCTTACATTGCGATGGTGTAAACACTGAATGCATCTTGAAAATATCTTCCCATTAAAATAATAGTTATTTTGAGAAGGGGAAGGGGATGTGCTCAATGCAGTTGCCCATTCCTTGATATAAAATTAAAAAGGGGCACAAAGTTCCTTTCTCACCTCACCTATTCAACAAATATTTTTCCATACCAATGTAGGGGCAAATCTTTAATGCATTGCACTACAATCCTCAAAATAAGTCAGCTATTTAGAGTATTTGTAAAGATAAAACTTCTATGAAGCACTCAAAAAGCAATGTAATGGGATAATATGTTAAAAACCTGGATTAGCATCTACGGGATCTGGTTTCCAAGTTTCCCAATTCTCTGCATCATCATCGCTTTGGTAGCTGTCATCCAAAACTAACGGTTCTGCCTTGTTAAGTTCATCGGCCAATTCGCCACTAGTGTCATCAGTCAAACTAGAAACTATGCACCTGACAGTATCCTGCCTCGTTCTGGAAAAATTCAAATTAATTTTAAAGAGTAAATAAATACATTGGGAGATATCTTTACAACTTAAGTTTGAATAACTTCTGTATGCCTTAGATATTTATGCACGGGATCACAGACTAGTTCAAGCAGAACGCCCGTCACGTCCAACGCCCAAAGGGTTTTTATGGTCGAGGTGTAAGCTATCAAAATATCGTTGGTGTTGACCCCAGGATGTAGCAGCCTAGTCTCCAGTGCAGTTTTTAGAGACTGGACCAGTTTAGAGCGGAGATTTGTCTTCTCTAAACATTCTTTAAGGTCTTCTATGGCAGGTTGAGATTCGGGAAATTCTATAATTATGTTGAACATTTCATCCATGCGGGTGGCTGCATAAGTTTCATACAAAAAGTGCATCAAAAGACCCTGGAAAAGATTGAGTGGGGGGGAGGAGGTTTGATTAGATGTGCACAGAAGTTTCACACAATAAAACATTTAATTCATCCATGATTACTCTGAATTCTTTAATAACATCTCGTGAACATTGGTTGGGCTCCTCGGTCAAACTATTTTGCCCATAAAATATCGTTCTTAGCCAGGCAACAACAACTGTGTCGAGCCACTGCAAAATGTAAAAGAAATTAAATAAAGGCAGTTATCACATCCATCTTAATAACGATTAATATCTTACGGTTTCCAGAGATGCTAAATATCGGGACTCAAAATTGCCTTTACAGCTGTTCTGAATGTGTTGCTCAATGTGCTGATGGATAACTAAGGTCAGAGCTTCTCCGGCAAGTCTTTCCAATAGATCTAATTCAGATCTAAACAAGTTTCAAAATTCTGTAATCTTTCAATGTTTGAAAAACTAAAATACTAATTCTCAACAATTAAAAATATTTTGCTAAATGAAAGCATAAATTAATCTTACAGTTTCTTATTGACTTCATGGAATGTGCTCAAAATGGCTTTGCATTCACAAATCTCTGCCTCCTTGCTACAACCTGGACATATTAAGGCCTCCACTTCATCCTCATCTTAAAAAAAATTTTCCATCACACCAGAGTATAGAAGCACTTGCAATCATGATTCCATTAATCAGAATAAATGCAATTTACCTTTTGCTATTTCCTTGCAAAGAAATGCTTTGAATGCCATTGTGTAAAATTGTACCATGACATTTTCAAAATGCATTGAAATTTGGGAAAGAAGGGTGCCCTTGTACAGCAACTGAACTGAATCGGAAAAACCTCTTTTGCGTTGATCTTTGGAGCTTAATGATCTGTTGTGGACTTGTTCGATGAAGTGGACGGGGACATCCCATTTCACAAAAATCTCGTACAGAGTGCAAGTAGCCAATTTTACTCTTTCTAAAGGAGATTTTTCCTTGTGCTGATCCGGCGCAAAATAAGCCCAGAATTGTGGAACAACACATTGTTGCAGTCTCTTTTCCAACTTATCTATAAACCATGCCTCAATTAAGCCTATGCTGCAATACTGACTAATGACTTCAACAGCATCTTGTAAGCTTCGATCAACATCCGAGGTCGACGTAACCTGAAATGGGCATTAAAGTAACTGTATGACTGCATACCTATGCTCATTCTATTGGAGTGAGATACACCATGTACAATTAGGCAAGCAAAATGACTTTATAGAGCCTGTTTGATAAATTAAAGTGAGAAAATGCATGAAATACCATAAATGATCAAATAGCTAGTAGTCGGGGTTTACCAGTAAAGTTGAATAATAGTAGCTACCTGAGGGAAGGTTTAGATTTTGCAAAATAGTAGCCAGGCTACAATTTGGTCATTTGCGGTACATTACGGTAAGCAATATGGTACAGCATATGGTACATGGCTGATGGCCAAGTGTAAGTCGGGAATAATAAAATAGTAACCTAGCTAGCTGGGAGGAATTTCGATTTTACAAAATAGTAGCTGTGGCTACGTACTATCTGGTCAGTTAATGTAGACCTTATGTAAAGGTTTTGCTGAATTAGATGCATATGTTAAATGCAATATTAAATATATAGTTTGTTTACAAACAATACAACTCATTAGGAGAAATGTATATTATATTTTGTCCAAATTTAACTCGTATCCAATACGAGCTCCTAACTTTCTGTATATATTTTTAATGTACATGCAGATCAATTGATTATTTTAACTGTTTGGATCAGTACTATTCGGAGAATAAATATAGAATGACATATAGAATAAAAAATAATATGACATTTAATAAAATAAAAATAAACCCAACAAAAGAAGTTTGAACCACTGAACTTTTGCTGTCATATGCTCTCATAATTTATCAAAGTAAAAGAAAATAATTAAGAAAGATATATTCTCACATACTTTTCCTTTTTCATAATTAATGGGATCTAAATTGTTTTCAATACAACTCCAATTACTTAGGATACTACTCATGCCATCCAAAGAAGCCATTTCGGATGGTTTCGATGGTTGCTGTGGCAACCGCAATTTCAGCAGACGATAAAATAAAATTTTATTTGTTTGCAGCAGACTTCTGCATGCTTCTGCCCACTGTAGTCATGCTGTAATTTATTACCACGGTTTTAGTTCTTTATGAGTTTCCTCAGTTTCATCAAGAGCCTTGCTTCAAGTAAGCCCGTCACCTGGCTGGATCCTGGGTTATAAAAGACTGAAAATTCATAGAGAAAAAAAAACCTGTGTGCAAAAATTTGGTGCAAATAGTCCGTCCCTTCAGTTGGTAGCCATCTTAAATTCTTTATTTTTTGTCAGTGCTGTAATTTCAATATGATTCGCACGCCTCCAACTAGAATCGAACTCAAGTTGGACGATCTGAGCGAATATGAAATAATAAAGAAAGACTTGGAGAACAGAAAGAAGCAACAGAAACTCAGCAATGTTAATCTTCTAGCTAGTGGAACACAAGTAAAAAGCAAACAAGAAATGGTCAATGAAAGAATTGGATATTCTACTAAGGTCCACATTGCAAGTTGAGCTGAATGCGATTCCACCAAACGCTTGAGAGACTTAAGTGCCAGTAATAAATTATACACTTGTAAGCGAATGATATGACAATGCAAACTCCTTCAGATTTGGGTTCTGCGCCTCTCGGAGGATTGAGAGGACCGGCACCCATACGGGCTAAAGTTGGTCCAAGAATGCCGGTCGTACCGAATTGTTTCAGTAGGCCACAATTTCCAAACCCGCCTGCCATTTTTCCTCCGAGGCCAAACTGGATAGACCCAAGCAATCCTTTATGGCGCAATCCTCCTCCACCGGCACACAATTGGGCTTACATGTACCCTGGTGGAAGACCTCCTTTGCCGAATATTAACATTCCTCCACCACCAATACCAGGGGTGAATTTTGAACCAGTGGCAAGTTCCCAATGGAATGAAAGCCAATGGCCACCACCTCCAGCTGCTGCCCCTTGGTCAAATACAAACTCATATAGACCTTATTATCAACCGTCTTGGAACCCTTCACCATGTGGATGGACTGGCAAGCCACCTGCAGCTTCTTCAGTAGTAAATAAGACGTTGCCTACTGCACCGAGCCAGGTGTTACCATGGAAACCAGATCATGGAATTTCACCTCCTAAATCCCAACTGTCCACTACCACTGAGCTTGGGAATAAGGCATCTGTCAAGTTGCCAACGTTGGAAACACATGGTCGTCACAGGAAACATGAACATCAACGATTGTCAAAAGTCAGTAGGAGCAGTTCACGGGAAAGTCTGCGATCAAGGAGGCTGTCCTACAGTAAAGATCGTTCTCGGCGGCAGTCTCCAAACAAGAAGAATAGAGCAAAGTGTCATCTTAGCAGAGAGTCGAGACCCAACCGCTCTAGTGGGTCAAGGAGCCCGTCCCGCAGCAGGTCTAGGAGCCCAATTCGCAACAAGGAACACTGTTCCAGTCGAATGTCGAGTAGAAAAAGGGGCCTGTCACGCAGCAAGTCTAGGAGCCCATCGTGCAGCAAAGAGTGTTGTTCTAGTCGAATGTCGAGTAGAAAAGTGAGCCCGTCACGCAGCAGGTCTAGGAGCCCATCGTGCAGCAAGGGACGTAGTTCCAGTCGAATGTCGCGTAGAAAAAGGCGATCGTCTAGCAGGGAACGTAGTCGTAGTAAGCAACGGAAGTCGCGCGAGAGATTATCATCAGAAAAGATGCGCTCTGTGGTGCATTTAGTTCCTGAGACTGATAATTCCAATAGCCGTAAGCTGGAGACACAAAAGAAATTGACTAATTTTATCTCTGAACCATTATATAGGTAAGAAATATTGGCATTAAATTACCATAGATATACATTTATTTATAGAATTTTTTATTTAGTTTACTAAAATGTTGATGTTTATTATGGCATAATTGGGGAAATAATTACAATTGAAAACTGAAAACTGCAATTTTTAATTACAATTGAAAATGGAAAACTGCAATTTTTTGGTCAATGCTCCTAGCCAAGAAATGTATATGCATGGGAGCATGCCTTCCCATAAATTCCTTCCTCCCTCCCCCCCCCACCCCCCCCCCCCTCCTCTCATCCCAATCCTTCCCCATTGATTCTACAAATATAAATATATAAATTTCAAAAATTAGGAGATTAACAGAATAGGCCTATGGTAATCCACATTTATAAAGTCACTATGAATGGTCCCTTTAATAATGTGCTTTAAATCTACAGATTATAGGCTTACTATATAAAACTAATAATAATTATTTAAAAAAAAAGATTACTACAACATTTTATAAAATAAAGACCCATATGTGGACATTTTACACATCAATTTTCACAAATTTTAGTATGAAACTATCGGCCTACTGACTACTGTAATTTAAGGCCGACTTATACAGCAAGTATGGGCCTGCATTTATTCAATTACATGTACTGGTACTGGTCTTCAATGATTCTGCATGCATTTCACAATGGGATTTGTGATGGGATTACCCAATAGATTTGCTAATCAAGTAGGTTTGTGAAAGTTTTGCAAATTATGTGGCATTCCTTTTTGGTAAATATCAGTTACCATATCAATTAAATTATTTACATAGGCCTAGATAAGTATAATGATATTTCTAAAAACACTCATATAAGCCTATATTTAAGATTAATTATGCATTCCCATTTAAAGTTTTAGGCTTCTCAAATGCATTAAAGTTGGCTACAGGCGCAGTCCCACGAGGGGGGGATGGGGGGGGCGGCCGAGGCGATCGTTACCCCCCAAAAGCCTCCTAAAAGGCCTTTTTGGCGCTCTGATAGGCATGCCCCAGCCCCAAATTACACTTTTCCGACGCTTGACGACCTAAATCGCCCCCCTTCCCCAACCACTTTTCTACCCCATCGCCCTCCCCAAACCACCTTCCTGGGACCGCTACTGGTTCACTATATAAGTGCTCATTAAATGTGATATTTTCTAACTTTCTTGTAGTCTAGCTGCATTCATTTGATTCAATACATGTAGGCTCTATTCCAACTTTTAATTCTCATTTAAGCCAGTCCAACTTAGACACGAATTCCAGTACTACTATCAAAGAGGATAACTTTAAATCAACATTGAGATCGGATAGTCGACTTAGCAATAAGGTCGATTCTGAGAGTGTGGTGGATCTTGATAAGGAATTAGAAGATGAAAATTCAGTTTGGACCAGATGTTCGCCTGCAGACTTATATTATCAGCGTAGCCTAACTGTGAGTTTACACTTCTCGTTAATTGCTAGTGTCTTTGTAGATGTTAAATTATTTGTAAGACATTGTCACAATGAATGTCACAGAAGTTCTGTGGCATATTTTTTTAATTTGTTTTAAGGTAGGCCTATGCCATATAAATCTATGTAATTATATAAAAAAGTCATTGATTCCTTTGGAAGGCAGCATTAGTTTGTTTGTTTGTTTTTTGAAGTTTTTTAAAAATAAATTAAATTATATGCATGCATTTCAATTTAATCATTTATAAATTGGGGGAAAATAATTTATATTACATTTTAAGGGAAAAAAATTTTATATTCAGTACAATAAATTTTCTTATGCATATATAAGCACTTTTAATGCAGAGTTCAAAATAGAAAATAGGCTAGGCCTACTAGATGCTTTAATCATAAATGGATAACCATAAATAGAGGGAACATTTTCTAACTTAAACTATACCACTTTCAGATAACTAGTGAAATGCTAATGTGTCACCTCAAACCTGTAACGTTAATATGCAGTTTTGTATATAATCATAACTGAATTAGTAATTTAATTTTGTTGGGACTTCTTTGTAGAATCCAGCCGTAATGGTTGGCACTCCTAAATTGGTGGCTTTGTTGGATCGATTTAATAGTGAACTGGTTGAAAGAGCAAATAAAGTTCGAAACAGCAAGCCCAAATATGAACCTCCTGCACGGAAATTGAAAATGATTCTACCTGAAGGTATTTTGTTGCTTCCATAAATTGCCAAGTTTACTATCTCTGTTACCCTAACTTAATTTTCATTTTTTAAAAAAAATATGAAATTAGTCAATGGCAGCGATGAAGAGTCAAATGGTGAAGAAACTGATGAGGACTCTGCATTGAAAGAATTGGAGCACAAGCGTAAGCATCCTGACCGTCTGCATGAGGAACTTTGGTACAATGATGCCGGAGAGGTAAATTAAAAAAAAAAAAGCTTTTGTTTGTTTGTAACTAGGAGTTATCGTTTCTAATCAATAGACTTATCTCTGTGTTTAGATGAATGATGGTCCATTATGTAAATGCAGCGTTAGGGCAAGTAATTCGGGAATCCGCCATGGTATTTATTCTGGCGAAGATCATCTGGAACCTTGTGATCCAAATTCAAACAATGCCGATCGTCTATATCATTATAGGATAACGATGTCCCCGCATACTAATTTCTTGGTAAGTATGTATCCTTGAAAATGTATGCATGGCTTAACTCTTCTTGTCCATGAGATCTGCAGGCATTGCCCTAATCTATCCACAGTTGGACGTTAATTGTTGCCTTAGTTGTGTTACCTGTAAAAGTTACATGTAATTTAATATAACCAAGTTTAACTTCCTGATGACCTATGCAAATGTCTGTTTTGTAATTCATTTAACATTAAACTTTTTTTTAATTGGCAGACTAAAGCTCCGACAGTTATACGTCATGATGGACACGAATTCATATTTGAAGGCTTTTCCATGTTTTCACATTATCCGTTAGTGAAACTTCCTACATGCAAAGTCATACGTTTCAACATTGACTACACCGTACATTACATCGAAGAGAAGTTTCCGGACAACTTTACTATTCGTGGCATCGAACTGTTTTGTGACTACCTGCTGAGAGAAATTTTAGAACTCTTGGACTTAGATTTGCGGGCATGGAATGACCCTGATGGTTGCAAACGTTTTCATTTTTTACCAAGATTTGCTCGTGCTTTAGATGGTAAGCATTGTTTATTGTTAATAACATTTATCTCATCAGCAAACATTGTATTTTGAGTGATCAGCAGTCAAATTTCAGTCTTCTACCCATCATGAACTTTTTATTTTGATAAGTAATTCCCTGTGCAAAGCAATAGAAATTTCCAGTTCAAGTCCATCTTAGATTTCATTCAAGTTGGTGAGTTGAGAAATTAGCCTCTGGATAACAAATGCTAAATAGGTTCTTTAATGAGAAAGAAAGTTTTGTCATTCCAAAAACGATTTCTTTATTTGTAACCCACACCCCTCCAAAGTAACGTGTGTTATGTAATTTTTAGTGAGTAAGCTTGTTCTTTAGAACCTTCAGTGCTCGCTCTGTAACGAAGTTTCTGGATAATTGGATTTCACTGTTTATATATTTGAAAAAGTCATTTCGTAATATTATAACAATTTTATTGTAGATAATGGAAAAGAAATTCTCTCCATGAATGAGGTTATTTCTTATCTTTTGATGAGTTCTAAGCCACTTGTTGAGGAGTCAGACATTCCCGTATTTATGAAGATGAATCAGTATGAATGGCAGAATTTTGCTGACGAAGTCAAGGGCATGATTGTCACCTATCCTGGAATGGTAAAATAGAAAGCATGCGCTCGTACATCAAAATTGTTGTCAATAGTTATGATTTATTTGTTCTCGTTTTTATTTATTAGAAGCCTTGTTCTCTACGTGTTGATCAACTAGATCGTGATATGGCAGATGTGGCAGCCTTGAATCACCCAGATATCGTTCATTTCGGCATTCGTCCTTTGCAGCTAAGTTATGCTGGAAATCCAAAGTAACCTACTCAGTTTTTTCATTTTTACCGAAATGGATATGGAAATTTACCAAATTGCACACTTTTGGTTTTAGTTATCAAAAGGCATGGAGAGAATATGTGAAATTCCGACATCTTTTAGCTAACAAACCTAAGGTTACGTATCAGGACAGGCACAAATTAATGCAAAAGGAATTACGGCTACAGGAAATGCGGACAAAGTGTACTTTGAAGCGGGATGTTACAGTTGTGGTTAGCAGTAAAGGCTTTTACAGAACTGGCATAATGTGTGACATTGTACAGGTATTTGGTATTTAATTTTTGATGTGTGTGCTGTAAAGATTAGGCTCACGGGTTGCTATTATGAACATTACCATGTGCTTGACCCAGATAACTATGATACCGGATTTATTTAATTACTTTGTGCTCAGTTTAGTATCTTGTCCCAAGCAGCCGGCCTTCAGCAATTAATGCTTAGCTGGATTTTTATTAATTTGCAGCTCGGGAATTATACACTGTGAGATTCAAATATCCAGTAACTCTGTTACTGAGCGAGCACTATGAGCTCCATAGAAAAATTTTGCACTGATTACAATATTTTAAAATCAATGATTTTATTTGAATAATTTTTCTCTAGCATGCCATGTTGTTACCTGTGCTGATATGTCACCTTCGATTTCATAAATCCTTGGACACACTTGAAGAATGTTTAGGTCATAAATTTAAAGACCGCTATTTATTGCAGGTAAAATACATCTTGAAAAAAAATAAGTCTCAGCATATTTTAGTTATATTTATACCGAGTAGTTGGAATTACAGTTGTGCTGTCCTGAACAATTTTTTGTTCAAAAATGGGGTATAAAACACGTACCAGTTGCATTTGATTTGCTGGAATCATGCAGTGCATCCCATTTTAGAACAAAAAATGCTTGAGGATGATGCACCCTTAAATTCGTGTTTCGTTTAGCTTGCATTGACACATCCATCCTATCGAGAAAATTATGGAACGAATCCAGATCACGCTCGTAATTCACTTACAAATTGTGGAATTCGGCAGCCAGAATATGGGGATCGAAGAATCCATTATGTTCACACTCGAAAGCGAGGTGAGTGTTTACATAAATTAATTGGTTGTGAAAACCATGCTTTCTTTCTTAATTCAAAATTAATAAATAAATTTTTCAATTAACTAAATGGAATTTTTTTCAGGCATTACTACGCTTATAAATATAATGTCGAGGTTTGGAAAACCTGAAGTATCTATGTCAAATATCAGTCATAATGAAAGGCTAGAGTTTCTCGGAGATGCAGTCGTAGAATTCTTGACAAGGTCCTTTTTTAAATTGGAAGTTTGCTATCCTTTTCTGCTGTCGATTAATGTAGCTAATGTCTACTGCATTTTCAGTATTCATTTATTTCACCTATTTCCTGAAATTGAAGAAGGTGGTCTAGCCACATATCGGGCAGCAATCGTGCAGAATCAGCATTTGGCAGTTTTGGCCAAGGTATTTGGTAAATTCCTTATTATTAGCATAGCAAGTACTACTATGTCTACTTGCTATGTTATTAGTTAGAATGTTGGGGTCTTTCATTGAAATTGTCTGAAAATGGCAAATGAATTTTGCTTTCTAGCTTGCTAGGAAATACTATTAAATCTATTCAAAGATGTCATGCAAATGCTATTTCTTTAAACATGTATCAACAATTATTTTTGCTGTTTAAACATTGTAAACATTTCTCTCAGAAACCAAGAAGAAATCGTTGAATTGCCATGCCAACGTTGTTTTATATTTTTCACAGAAAATGCATGCAATGTGACCAAAGGCACCTGCCTTAAAACTCGTTAAAGCAGACAAATGCTTTATTTTCAGGAATGACATCTAATTGTAGCTTTAATTACTTTTTCAGAGATTGGAATTGGATAAATTCATGCTTTATGCTCACGGTTCAGATCTGTGTCATGACCTGGAACTTCGACATGCAATGGCCAATTGTTTTGAGGCCCTAATGGGTAGGAAAGTTTCACTTGTTCTTTCTCTCTTCAAAGTGTTGGAAAATGTTTTTCATCCACATGCCATAAATTAACAGCTGTTGAGAATGGATTTCAGCAATAGCATTTATCGTTTTAAGGTGCTCTATTCTTGGACAGCGGTGTGGAAATTGTCGATAGAATATTCTCAGAAACGTTATTCCATAGCTCTATGGAAAATTCCAAGGAGTTGTTGGACACTTGGGTGAATTACCCACGCCATCCGATTCAAGAGCAAGAACCAGACGGAGATAGGCAATGGATAGAATCTGTTCCATTATTAAAAGTAAGGTTTACAATAACTGTGTGCGTGGCAATAGATCACCTTTTACTGACAGTTTATCATATAATTACTATGCAGAAACTAACAAAATTTGAGGAGGAGATAGGAGTCGAGTTTAAACACATTCGGCTTTTGGCACGTGCATTCACTCATCGTAGTGTGGGTTATAATAATCTGACACTTGGCTCCAATCAGCGTTTGGAATTTCTGGGCGACACTGTACTGCAACTTGTGGCCTCTGAGCATCTTTTTAAATTCTTTCCGGAGCACCATGAAGGACATTTATCGGTTTGTCAACATCTTTAATATACTAGGTGGAAAAAGGGTTTTCATTGGCTATGCGATCATTTTATTTTGTTATTTTTTTTTTTTTTAATTTAATGCCGTTCTTACTAATATGCAGTAAAATATGCTAATTTTGCATATTGAAACAAGCTTTTTAGCATTTAAGAGTAAGTTCTAAACTGGCCTAATAACTTATTTTTGCAAAAAAATAAATACTAGTTCTTAAAATAATGTTACTCAGTGGGGGTTTTAAAAACATTCTTACAAAGGCCTTATTATTGGCAAGGTAATTCTAATATTTTGGTAAGAATTGTTTATTATATATGATGTCTATATGTTTATTTTCTAAAATAATTCTAAAAAAATTCTATATTATGGAGAAAGAAATTGTCTTCCTTGTATATAGTTGAGTATGAAGCGTTTTGATTCTTTCTATAGTTGCTACGCAGTTCTCTCGTGAACAATCGGACACAGTCCGTTGTCTGCAATGATCTGGGAATGGTTGACTATGCCATTTATGCTTATCCTAAGGATATACTTCGTGCAAAAGACAGAGCCGATCTATTAGAAGGCAATTCTCCTTTTAATCTTTTATTGGAAAATTATAAACAGTTAAAATCATTAAGATGAATTATTTTTTCCACATTTTAATAGCCGTCTTGGGAGCATTATATGTAGACAAGGGGGTGGATTATTGCCGCGTATTCTGTCAAGTTTGCTTCTTTCCTCGCCTTCAGGTAAATTTTGCATTCTAATCGTTTTTGACATTGAATGCTAGTACTTATTTAATTTAGCAATTCCTTTTTAAACAGGATTTTATAATGAATCAAGACTGGAATGATCCAAAATCTAAACTTCAGCAATGCTGTCTAACACTACGAACGATGGATGGTGGAGAGCCAGATATACCAATTTACAAGTGAGTAGGTTTGCTTATTTGAGATGTATTCAGCATCCATTTTTGCAAGTTTATTTACCCTTTTTTCTATATTTTTAGGGTGATTGAATGCAAAGGACCGACCAATACTCGCACATTTACAGTAGCTGTCTACTTTCGTGGAGAACGCCTTGCACAAGGAAGAGGTCACAGGTCAGAAATACTTTTAATTGATGTAAATTTTAATTTTATTTTGATTCAACTATTCAGCGATTGAGAATTGTATTGTGTTGCAGCATCCAACAAGCTGAAATGCAAGCGGCCAAATTGGCCTTGGCATCTTCCAAAGCCGAATTGTTTCCACAACTGCAGTACCAAAAACGAGTGATAGAGCGCAGCATTCACTTACGGCAGCTAGAGATGGAGTGAATGCAAATGGAGAAGAAAGCCTATTCTTTGATAGATGCTAAAACTTTCCACTCTGCTAAGGTTAGTGTCTATGTAATGTTGAAATTATCATTAAATTTTTATCTTGCAATTACATGCAGTAGCTTTGAGGGAATTTGTAATTATTTACGATTAGTTTTTCAAAACTACATATTTGGGGAAATTTAATTAATTTTGAAATTCAAATGACACTATATATGCCCATAAATGCCCATTAAATCAACCTCAATTTTATGAAAATTACTGATACAGCAAATCATTTATTTTGTTATTAATTTGTATCAAACATAAACAATTCAACAGCTGCTTACGATAAAAATGACTTGAGTGGCTTCAAAATAGGACCTTATGTAGTGACTTCGTTTCTGGATTCTAAAGCTCTTTTAAAATGCTCCTAGAATTAAGAAATGTGCATTATTCACCTACTAATGTTGACTGTTATGCAAGATCTAACCATAAATGACAAACCTTAATACTTGAAAATGCAGTTATTAGTCAGATCGGACAAATTACTGAATTAGAGTTGGAATGTAACATTCACGTTGCGTGCATTTGCCTAGCGAAACGTACAGGATGTCGGAACAGCTTTAATCACATATCTGAAAAGGAAGACATAAACTTGCTAGTTTCTCATTTCTTTATTACGAATGCAACAATGAATTCTTTAAATACTTTAAATAATTAGAGATTAGTGAAATTCTGTTTGTTTGAGGGACTTAAATTTACTTACATGATATCCCCTGCTTCTAGATCCAATTCTGCATCGGGATTAATTATTACGTATGAAACCTTATTTTTGGCTGTTTCGAAATATTCTATGAATTCCAGTAGTCAAAGGTGAAATGTAAGCAAAACTAAGTTAATCGAAATTTATATATTTATTCTCATAGTGTTGAGAGACTCACTAAATTTTTCTCCTTTTAAATCCAAATTAGTCATCCTGGAACGAATTAAATTATTGATCTCCGTTTTTTCATTGCGCTGCATCGATGGGCTCTTTTTCTTAGTTGTAGTTTCATCGGCCATAAACTTTGAAAAATTGTAAATTAGGATAATCTTAAGCGTGTTAAGTGACTTTTTCAATTAACGATTTATTGATGGCACATACTTGCTCTGGTTCCATATGAGTACGATAAATGGCAATTGGAACATCCCCCGATGATGAACAAAGATGGTGGAACATTGTCCCATAAGTTGATGACCAAGGCTCCTCTTTTGTTATTGGAAGCTATGTTATATAATTAGTTAGACTTAACCAAACCTTACCTATTGTTTAATTTTGATACTTACTGATGTTAAAAATCCTGAACCAGGCGTTTGGTCAATCCCCAATAATAGCCGGACAACCGTTATGAGGTAATCTTTCACGTAAGCCTGAAATACAAAATAAGATATTATTGTTCTCTCACCTGTTAGACATTGTGCAGTGTGCACCATTGGTTGTTGGTTTTAGTCGCATTACTTGATAAAGGAGAGTATCAACCATGCTGGCACTAAAAACACTTCCTTCAGCAAATTGCATCCGGAACATGAAGGAAATAGTGGATCCTCTTGCTTTTTCTCTCTAATCAAATATAATAATCTTTAATTTTAAGCAAATGGAAATTGAATTTAATCCAGAAACCTAGTTTCAGTAAGGAAGAAACTTCTATTGAACTTGCCTTTTCAACTTCAGCTAAATAAAGGGTGTAGGCATTTTTAGCTTGAAATTGCATAAACCTCATATTGTTAGACTGAGAAAGCTCGGTGGTCATTTTAATATTTGGGTAAAATCTAGAAAATTTTTAAAATTGTGATACGTTAAGCATTTAATACATGGTTTGATCATTGTTCTTTTAAATTACGAAAATTGATAAGGGATATGGGTTACGCAGGTCAAAAGTGTCAGTCACATTGGTAAAGAGGGTAAAAAATACCATTCATAGTATTTGGAGCAGAATTTATCAGCATTTTGACATTATCTGCTTGGGTTTGAAAATGGTCCTGACATTATCCACCTGTTCATATCCATTTGTAGAGAATACTTGCTTGAAAACGGTCTGTACTGCAACGATTGTGTTGCAGTCGGACATATCTTCCTCGCTGTTTTTTAAAGTTTCGCTTTCTTTGTTTAGGACGACAACATTATCGGCAAAATTGATTCCGGCCATCAGAAGATCATCTATGCTGTAATATTTATTGTTGTATTACACGTGCACCAAAAGAATAAAGGTAAAAAGGCAACCTTTTTTTTGCATTTTCCAATTTTAGGCTAATTTAGTAATTAATAATCTTAAGCTTTTGAATCTTTATCATTCCCATGTAATATGAATGTTGAATATACTTTGACAGCAGGTATTTACTTGGGTAAATACTTGGGTAAGAATAATTGGAACAAGTCAAATTTAAAGTTACTAATGACAGTTTGTTGTTAATTGTGAAAAGAAGCACATAAGAACGTAGCTACGGAATTTTTTACTCTTGAAATGTATTTTTAAGTATATTACACTTACCTATCAATTGTACCTTGACGCCAGTACACTAAAGGGAACCATGCTATACAATCCAAGAATGCTTGTGATGGGCTAAATCAGAGATAGTTTTTGAACAGCATGTACAGTGCTAGCATAAAACTGGAGGACTTGTACAAAAGTAAGAAACTCTTTTAGGTGTTAAACTTTAATTTACTCACGCTTTTCCTAATAGAAGTACGATAGGTCTCAATTCTGACTTCATGTGGTAGTGAGTCCGTAAAGGGACCAGGAAGTTAAAAATGCCACCACTAGCTACGTCTGCCACCAAAATGATTGCTGGATTTCCCCATTTGTATTCACTGATATTGGCCACGGTACTGTGTTCACATGGCTGCAACATCAGTGACATTTCCATGACAAAGTTTTCTTATATTTTAGAGTGAGATGGTATAATCTTAGCTATATATTAGCCTTACTTTGGCAACTTCCAAACAGCATAGAGGTTTCTTAGTCTTCATGGTGTAGCACAGAGTCGGGCTGGTTCCGATGTAAGGAGTCACCTGTGGGTAATCTGTAATTATCCTGAAAGGAAAATGTATCAATGGTTGAATTTTAATTTCTTTGACTATATTATACGGTTTGTAGTTAATATTAAATTCTTCTGGCTTAATTTTTTGGCAGCCATTTTGTTTTTATTTAGCATTCAATGCACAATTTTGTGTTTTAGTAAAGTCTTAGAAAGAACACAATTTAATGATAAACATAAACAGTGTTGTTATATATACAAAACTGATTTTTTTTTTTCTAGAAAAAAAATTAACATTTTTGTTACGTTTCTTTTAAATGTCTTGAACAACCAAGGTATTTAAAAACAATTGTATGCATACAGCATTTTATTAATTTTATATTTGCATAAAGAATTTCACATGTTACTTTTGGTAACTTCCTGCAAAAACTAACTTATTTTCAGCCATTATTTTTTGCTTATTCAAGGGGAAGAATTTACTTTAGTATGGAACCTTACGGAATTTTCTCGCATTGTCTTATCCACCTCGCATCTTTCTTCTTTTTGGCTGCCCACACATCTATAATTAACATTTAAAACTGTTGCACTCTAATTCTGTAGGGAGTTATTCACTTAAAGTAATTAAAACCACTTGATTAATTCTCACCGTAATATTTTGATGATGCATCTGTATCCTTAGATTTTAATACTCCATTTTGTTTGGCCACATTTTCTTTTCCATTTGCTTCAATATCCACCCCATTCCAATCTAAATTCAAAGAATGTTTAAATTAATTTTGTACCCTTTCAATATTTACACTGACCTACCATACCAATATGCATGTTAGTAAATATAATTTATGCTTCCAAATTCTCTGTATTTTTGTAATAATTAGTTGGCATCCAAACTACCTGTTGTTACAGTATCCTCCTTTTGCATGGCATGGTTATCGTGACCTCTATCCCTGTAAAGCAGGAATGTCATGTCCTCTTCTCGAGTTACGCTTAAGTAAAATAAAACATCGGTCGGTTTTAAAATGTGAACATTTCCAGGGTTTAACATGATTAGGTCCTCTTCAGTGTCTGTTGGCTGCACTCCAATCAGTGTTACTCCAAATCTGAATTTAGTAATAGTATCCCACTTTTAAACAAATGTTCACCAAGGGATATTCATGTGATTACAAACTATAACCCTACTTTTTATGTGCAGTTTCAGCTGCAAAAGTGAAACTAAGTCCTTCATGTTCTCCAAAGATAACGCTGTCCCCTAAAACTATGCTGTAAATCTCATTTCCAGAGCACTTGCCATATAGTCTCAGCCAGGCTTCTTCGCATGTTTGTCCTTCTCTAAAAATAACCCCACGTGATTTTATTGTACACTATAAACACATTACATATTTTATCATAAAGTATCTTGAATGAATTAACACTTACTGGCCTTTGGAAGTATGCAGCAATAATGTGAAAAGAGAGGAAGAGCCAGGGACCATGCAATTGCAGGCTAGCATTGCATATTTGAATTCATCCTCGCATGTTGTGAATTCTAAAATTAAAAAGGGCATTGTGAAAAATAATTAGCTTGAGCTATGATATTAAAAAAAAAATATTCAGAATTATTTTTAAAGAAAATTTTAGGAATATGGGAATTATTCGATAGGAGAGATTAGTATATTGCTGTACGTTGAAAAATTGAAACTACCTGAAAATTGAACGTGGACTTTATTTTCTGGACGAAATATTTGCACATATTGGGGGACATTTGGAGCGTAATCTTGCACTGCCCAAGATCGTAACACGGTGTGAGCATCCTGTAACGAAAAGAATATCCACTGTTTACTTTTGGCAATGTTGTATATGTAGTATCTGGCCCTTAGTATGCTTACCGCAGATTCTTTGTCCAAAACATTATCAGTGCCTAATAAGAAACAAGCTTCTGCTTCCTTCATTCTAAAGAAAAATAAAAGGAATGCTTTTGATATAACCGTTTTCGAACCAAGCCCCCAAAGGTAATACGCCAATACTTACTTGGCTCTTAACAAATCTTTGTCGTTTAAACATGATCCTTTAAGATACATGAGTCTTTGCGACCAGAGGGGATTTTGAAAGATTTGCTTACAAGCTGGATCCAAGTCACTCGGGGTCATGATCACCACATAATGATCCTAAGATTTTTTTTAAAAACTTACAATTTCAAGCTAAAAATGCATTATAGGATAATAAAGAAAACTTATTTTTTTTGAAAAAAAGTATGATACCTGAAGATGGTGATGCGAATAGAATTCAAAGACAAAGTCCCGTAGCATATCGTCGCTCAAAGACGTTGCACAGACCACAACGTGTTTGTCTTTAGCAGCGCAAACGTGGGAAATGTTGAAACTGCCGCCTCGTTTCTGTCTTTCTAGCCAAGTAACGGCAAGGCTTTCCAGCTGCATGGGGATTTTAAGACTTTAATTTTCTTAGTAATGGTTTTTATTTTTTTTTCTATTAATAGGGTTTAGTAGGACTAAATTACATCGGGGATGTGACAGTTGTGACAAATTGTGCAATACGTGAAAAACTTGAATAATCAAACGAAAATATGTGATGATTTACTTTAAAAGATTTAAATGTTTTGAGAACAAATTAATTTTGATATGCATAACTGTAAGCTAGTTAAAAGCTTATGTAAAATCTGATCTGCATCTGCAGAAATCTTGAATACACTTTGATACACTTCAGAGTAAGAAAATTGTGAAAAGAGTGTTTGATTTGGATGTGAAAAAGTAGGTACCCCGTCACATCCCCTGTTACATGCACGTCTTGCTACTAAAATTAAGCCTACGATTAATTTAAGTAACTCGCCTGTCTAGGAATAACAATTAAAGCCACCACCACCATAACAATTACAAATAGTTGAGAAGGCCAGATATCTGGCACGACATCCCCATATCCTACAGTAGCTAAACTAATAATTACAAAATAGATTGACTCTAATATATTAAACTGTCTTTGTCCGCCTCTTTGTATATGTTGGAAGCCACAGGCACTGCAAGTAATGGAAAGAGGAAAAGTAGTTAAATTATTAGGGAAGTTATAATTAATAACATAAGTGGAAAAATTACTCACCATGTAAATACAAAACAGAATAAAGTTGTCATGACTAGAGTAACTTGTTTGGAGAAAGCTGTCTGAGAGCTTTGGAAATACTGATGATTCTATTTATAAAAATTAAATAATTAATATGGCATAAGACATGGCTTAAATTTTATTCGTGCTTTTTACTAAAAAAAACACTTGGATACATGTAGGTAGTGGACTTACGAAGATATCACCTAATATCGTTTTGGCTAACCAGCAGTTTAGGAACACTGGAATAAATATGTCTTTCCACGAATTTATATTAAAAAGCTGAAATAGTCAATTGAATATACTTTATTGAAAATATGGACATATTGTTGGTTAGAATTTATCATGATAAAAAAGAGGCACCTACTGTAACTATAAAAGGCATTGTATTAACTAGCTCTAAGAAGAAACTGAGAGTTAACAACTTCCATATTGATCCCTGAAAGGAAAGTATCGGAGGTTTATTTTTATGCGTAAAATTATCTAAAAATCGTTTTATATTTTTTAATTTATTTCATTTGAAAGTGTGTCTGTAGTTAAGAGGAATTGAAATTATGATTTTTAGGGTAAATAGAAATGAGTTTAATATATATAAAAATTTTAAATTTTATTGTTTTATTAGGAGTTAAATTCTTATGGTTTAGTGCATTCTTAGACTTTTTATAAGATGGACATTTGTGTGTTAATGAAATGACTGGTTATTTTGGGGAAATGAAAATAAATTGAATCCTTTTGGAAATTGTAATGGGAATTTGTTGCCTGAGGGATTTGATGGCTTAATTTTCCAAAGTTATTTTCCCCCTTAAACGTATTACATTTCTTTTTGGATTAACAAATAAATTACTTAAATGTCATGATACTGTAAACCGAACTGTATATAGTTTTAATTAATTTGTAACGTAGCAACAGCAAATGGGCAAAATTACCTTAAAACGTAGATAAACGATTGCTAGCGTTTGTAGTAAAGTGTATATTGCGATTGCAACCTGTCAGATGAAACAAGTAAATAATTAGTTAGGAATTGTACATGTATCCAACTCCCTAATTAACTTTAGTTACGCCGAAGCCTTTTCCCCACGTTTACCGTGTTTGCATTAATTTTTAATTATCGTATGTTTCAATTCTAGCCAGGTTCATGCAATTACTGCTTTAATACTGGGAATTAATGACTTAATATTTTAGTTCTAGAATTTTCCAGATAAGTTTAATGAAAGCATTTTTATTTATTTTGAGTCTTAACTTCTGCGTAAATGTTTTGAAACAGATTCTAGAAATGCCAGGATATCTTGCTTTTGCCTTTCGTAATGTTTTGTAATAGATTTAATGTCAAATGGACGTTCCATAATCAGGGTTTTCGCATCCCAATCTGCATTTTGGTCTAAAAATATGATTCCTAAATAACAATTTAGAATTACTAAAATCATAGTTCCATTATAATTTCTCTTAATGTGCCAAATAGCTTAGATTATTTTTTGCAATAGCTATTATATAATTTTTGTTATTAAAAATCTCTAAAAACATTTTAAAAAAAAACCGTTTGCTTAAACAAGTAATAGGTAGAATAAAGTGATTCGGTCAGTACCTGCGCTGCCCAAATATAAAAAGGATGCTTGATCCAAATGATTGCATCCCTAGTAAAACAGAGGTACATTTTAAAAATCATAACATTTTAATAAAATCAGGACATAGGCCCATTTTGTAAAATGCAAATTGCTTAAATTTGAAATTTTTCATAATTTTTTTTATTTATTTACATGTGCTTCAGATCAGTCAGAAAAAGGGGTAGTTTAATTATTTTTTTAAATAAATATAGGATAATTGAAATTATGTCAATTTTTTGGAGGTTTTAATATTTAAAGAAAGTTTTACATGTAATTTGGAAACGAATTCGGCAATCATTACCATTTCATGATAATTTTTAAATGTGTTATTACCATTCAACTCTTCCATCTAGTTGTTTTTTTGCTGAATTTGATAAATTAAGTGCAGTTAAGATATATTTCTCACTGTTGATAAGAAAAAAAATATTAACATACACAAATTGAATTTCAGTATGTTTTTTTTGACCTAGGTTCTTACCAAGGTTCTGCCTGTACTGTTGCACTCTCCAGAATTACTCTGATCACATATAGGGCACATGTAGTCATTTTCAAAATAAGAGTAACAAGCAGGAAACCCAAACCTGTTCATAATTTATTATTCATTTATTTGTTTTGTAGGGGAAAATAATGATTTCATTATATTTCACTTACTGGAATTATTTTTAAAACAAATAGCTCGTAGACGATCAGACACGTGTTTTTCACTGACAAAATACTCGACATGGACTCTAAAAAGAAATGATGGTATTTAAGTTAGGAGATATTTTCTCTCATTGGAATCACTTTTTATTATTCCTGTATTTCCGAACCTTTCTTCTCCATCATCTTTCCTACTCTTTGTGCTTCCACTCCTACTTGAAGCTCTACTAGAAGGCTTAAATACCTGGCCATTGGTCAAGTTATTCGGAAGTGAAGGTCCTTTGGATGTTTCTGGAACTGGTAGACCACCCATGAAGGGCACCTGTCCATTTGCCACTTGACCATTGGACATTGATGGTGGTTTAATGCCATTTTCGACAATTGGATGCACCGATGATGTTTTTGTTTTTGCCGAGGAAATATTGTTTGTAACCACTGGCACTGCACCAGATGCCGTAACATTGTTACTTGAATTTGTTGTGGTTGCTTCGGCCGAAGCAATGGTTTTGTTGTTGGAAACGCGTGTTGTAGGCCTACTGGTAGTTGTTGCAGTTACAGAACTGATTTGTGGACTGACACCTGAATTATCCAGTGTTTGCCACATTACGACTACAAGTTATCCCCCCAAAAAAAATTGATTTTATTTTTGGGCTTTTTTGAACTATATGTACGCCTTCTATGTAATGGCCTTTGATAAAAGTTTCATTAATTCAGCAAACATGATGATTAAGAGTTGTCTTATCACATTAATTGTCACTGACAATATATTCCTAAATTAGTATACTTGTTAGCTTCTCATATCCAGTTGTGCAGGATTTTTTCAGTAGTTTGCATGTTTTACTATCCAACATTTGTAGCATATTTATATTTTTATCGCAACAAATCTTCTCAGTTTTGGGGTTTTTTTGAGTCAAGTAAGGTGCTTTCTTCTATAACTTTTTTCTGTAACAAAATAACATGAATTAATATTGACCGAATTACTGTTATAATCATGCTGTGGTGCTTTTCTGAACCAATTATATTTCAATTCTGCATGGGCTGGAGATATTTTCTAAAAATAGGTCTATACTTTACATTGCTTTTAATATTTAAAAGCATGAAATTGATTCCCTGGATAATTTGTAATTCATTTTTCTTTATTGATAAATACTTTTAATTTGTCATAGAATTTCAGGATAAATGAGGAAAGATGATGTTAATATCAGATAATAAAAGGGTCCATATTGTATTCGTTCCATAAAATGAATATAATTGATTTACCAGTACTTGTTTCTGAGCGAAATATTGGTTCTCATGAGATTACAATTGAATTAAAGCTGTAAACTGACGTCATAATTACTGTTCCTGTTCATTTAATTGGCTGGAGCAATAAGTTTGACGTAAGTGTACTGCTTTACTTTTTGATGCCACTATATTTGAAATGTCAACCCAAGGAAAATAATACTGCATCTGATGTTAAATGTAATAACTCTCCAGATTGCAATTCAGACATTTGTGCAAAAGAAACTGCAATAAAATGGCTGTCGGATTCTAGTATTTTTTAGGATAGTCAGTGAATATTAGTAATTCCTCAAACTTAACTTCTCTCGATATCTTACAAAATAATACAGTATATTATCCATGCATGTAATTATTACTATAAAAAGAAGTGGAACTAGTTTTGTTTTTTTCTTTGCAAATAGGCCTACAAGATTTCTCATGGGTCATTAAGGAAAACAATTTGAGCTATTACAAGTTTATTGCTGCATATCATGATCTATGTTTAGTAGACTAACATTTGCATTTTAGTATGCAATTGCACGGAATGTCAGTATTATTGTTTTTCTATTGTTTTTCTAGAAAAAAAACCATGATGGGTCTTTATATATTATTGTTTTGTATAGCTGTATTAGCGTTATTGATAGTTTTGCTTATCATTTTGATGACTGTGTCAGAAGGACACAAGCCCACTTTAGGAATGGTTTTATGCTATTCAATGCCCATAGAATGAGTAAAATTTTCCAAAAGTATTTTTTAAGCAAACTTATTTTAACCTAGTAAAGCTAATGATGACTTTTGTTTGTCAAAGTCAACCCCAGTTCTATGGTCTATTAAATTTTGAGCTGATTGGCTATGAACTGCATTACTTTTAATTTCTAATTGTACCAACAACAGTTAACTCTTAATCCTGGGAAATTTTAATTATGTGATTGATTTGGGCCAATGAAAATTCAGGAATGTAGAGAAAACCTAAGATTAACACTTGGGTTAATGTTAACCTTTGTTGGTACAATTGGCCCTAAGTTAACAAATTCTGGCTGTGAAAATTTTTAGTAATAAAGTATGACTACAGAGGGCATCGCATTTTGTCCTTGGAAACTATGCATTTGGCTTTAGATTAATTTTGAAATTAATCTAAAACTTTGAAATGTTTATAAAACATCTTTGAATATGTAAGAACTACAAAATGACTGTAAAATCGGCTTTAAAGTATTCTAACAAAAATAACAGAAAGTTACAAATCCGCAGCCATAGTAGGCCTACCATTATGATAAAAACATTTGGCATATTTGGTTATATTTATTATCCCAGCTGTTCCCAATATTAAGGTTAAGTTAGTCCCAACAAAGCTCATTGTTTGGACTGTTGCCAGATCCGTCATTTTATTATTTTCTGTGAAATAGTCAACTTTATGTTTCGGAGGAAATTGCAACTTCACCATGTTCGGCATATTCATTAGAAAATGCTTAAATTTAAATTGAAAAAGTAATCATTTTATTAATTAAATCTTCACTGATTTTATATAAAATGGTTAAGAAGAGAAATATAGGATCCCCAAATTAAAGCCGTGAGTTACAAGGAATATAATTTTTATTTTAAAAATCGCTCGGATCTCCTCCTAATTCATCCAATTTCATTTGAAATTCAATCTCATTTTTTTATATTTCTTGTACTACTTTCTTTCACTTTTCTTATTCTCCTCACTTGAATGCCTAAGAAGGTCGTCGAAATTCATAGTAGGAACCGGTTGGTGAAGTAATGTAATAATAGTGTGACGTCCCAGTCCGTTTTTCGCATTACCGGTTTAGTTACCACAAATGTTTTCATAGTCAGTACAACTGACTATAGCTCCCAGTCTATGTTTGTTTTTCGATTACAATTTTGGGCAAAAGGACATTGAAGTTATACATGTATACGTGTTCTATCGTATAATCGTCAACTCTGTATATTGCTTTGAAGGTATTGGACTGGTGAACCTTTGAGGAATTCTGGGAATTCAACTTGGACATTGCAGAGGCTGATAAAGGTGAATAAGAGGTCACCAACACCGGTTGGGTGTTTTCTCCTTAGTAAATTCATAATAATTTTGGACGAGTATGGGAGGAGTGAAATCCAGGTCATACGGATCCTATAGAATTCATCATAATAATGAAGTGGATTCTGGGGATAAGGTAAATCTTATTAAATTTAAAACTTTCATTCATTTTTTCTGGCATCGACCTTCATTAATTTCGCCCATCCCACTTGGGCATGTCGGTGAACTCACAAAATGATCATTTTAAAACAATGCGTATAATAACTTTTAGGCCTATATTAGGATTATAATTATGAAGTTAGAGTAAATGCAAGACCAGTTATGTGCACATTAGATATTTATTAATTATCGAGGTGTTAATGCAAGAGTTATAATCACAATAATTAGAAAGGAATGTGATTATTAAACATTGAAGAGCATGGATAATCCGATGCTAATCACTGGTCGCTCTTAATTATTAAAAATTCAGTATTTAGAAAAAATAGCCTTTAATAAGGAGTCATTAGGATTGCACAGAAAAACAAAAGTTGATAAGAATTACAAAACTGTAATCAACATCGAAAAAAGTTCTTAAAATAGTTGGCCCTTAATTGTCCAATTTGATTAAGACAATTGAAAGTAGAACTTAATTATTTTAACATTATTATTTATCCAAATTACATGGACATTGTTCTTTGATTATTGCAAAATAATTTTAACTTTCGTTTTAGGCCCCTGCAATACTTTCATAATTTTTGCAAACTTTTGTTTTTCTGCACAAAGTAGGCATACCTATTTTAATTAATCAAATTATTTTATTGGCAATGAAAATGATACTCAAATGGCAGCATAATAATAATAATAATAATACGTACACTAACCCAATTTTTATCACATTTCATTGTTTATACTTTGATTGAGGGTTTCTGTTATTGGTTTTCTGTTGAGAACTTCCTCAATTATATTTTAAATTTAACCAATTGTGATTTAATTCTGAAATGCTTACATATTTTCATTTTATAAATTATAGCATATAGGCCAATCATTATTAAACTCGATAATTTAGTGAGTTTTTGGTCAGCAGTAGGATTTCAATATGCTTTTAATTATTTAAATATGCAATCCAAAACTTTTGAACTAAGGTGTAATAATTTGAATATAGGTTAATTAGTGCATGGTTATTCTATACTCTTCAGAACCCACAGACTTACCTCATTAAAAAGATGCATAAATCTCACATGTACACAACCTGAATATTTGAATCAAATTCACTTATTAATTTTTAGTTTGTGGTATCAGTTCACATAATCCTGCACACACCAAACGCACTTTTGCAATATATCTGATTATAGATATAGTTTTTTTTCTTTAAGAAATTTGGAAAATTCGTGGAAATTAGTTAAATTAAGATTTAATGGTAAAGAAAAGCATGCCGTGCCATTTTGTTGTTTGCATTTCTAGTTTTAACTCTATTAAACAAATTAGTAGTTTGGGTTGTCACACGTGAGAGTTTTATGGGTGTAGATGTGAAAAACCAATAAAAAGGTGGAGTTGTTTTTTGCAGGGTCAACTTGTAAATGACCATCCATACGAATTAATTATAAGACTCGTATCTCTAGATGAGGTAGTCGACTTCGAGCAATAAAAATACTTTATAGTTAATACCGTACCTAAGAATCACACTTTCAACATAGCAAATAGCCTCGCTTTTTTCAAATGTGAAGTTGGCCAATTTTAATAAATAATTCAGTTCTTTTTATTTATCATTTAATGACTTTTCGAGTGTGCTGGTCTGGTTAAATCTAACTTAAAAGGTGTTGAAATGTTTAGTATAAATCCTTTTGACAATTATAAGTACTTGGTAAAGAATGCTAAAAATACTTAGTCCTATTTTTTGCTGAAGTCAAATATTTATTGACGACTATTATTACTATTTTGTATTTATTAGTGCTTATTGAAGTGTTAATGTGTTTAAAAGTTTCATAAGTTAAAATATGCGAAGTTGATTAATCAAATTAAAAATCGGGGTTTTTTTTCCTTTATATTTATTCAAATATTAAAAATGCTATTCAAAATTTAACCCAGATTTTATTGATATTTTCGACTATTGCATAGACAAATAATATACGGACGAATAAATTGAATAGAAAAAGAATTAATTTTAATAGAGAAAGTAATTAATTTTGTTTGTATTTTTGCAAGGATTTCTGGGTAAGCGGAGCTGCAGACGATAATCAATCCGTCATGGCGAAACCTGTTGTTAAAGTTTGTAAAACTGAGGAAGAATTGTCACGATTTCTTGGATTTCTCATCGAAAAAAGTGCTAATGAAAACATTAGAAAGTCTAATAAGTTCACAGTTGCCGTTTCTGGTAAGTTCAAAGGGTAAACGGGGGACACATTTAGACTTCAAGCCTACCAAGTAGTAATAATTTGCACGAAATGCATTAATAGGATTTAATCATAATAATAACAACGAAGGGTCATTGTGAAGGTCGCACCGAGTTTGCATACAATTTTAAACGGGTAGGAAATGCCACCAGGAAATAACCTTGGTTAAGCCTAAGCACATCGATTGCCCTGCAAATAAAAACATAGGCTAGCTATATCCTGTAGTAATAATAGATTTGAGAAAAATTAAGCAGTACTGACTGTAGCGTAGTCATATATGTGTTCATTGCGGCGTACTCGAAAGGGACCTTATTCCCTCCCCCATTATCCCCGCTTTGTCCGAGGGGAGACCCATAATTATGTGCCCACTTCCATTTCTACCCTACCGGACATAAGACTATTAACTTTGTTAATGTGTAGATGCTCCAGCGAGGATTGCTCAAGTATTTGCTTATTTATGGCTTTTGATGGCATTGGAACCATTTTATTTTCTCTGTATAACAATTTGACCTGACATCATGCAGCCAGATATCGTGGGTTATAATTCAATTCCTGGGATCGTCAGGGAGGCATATTGCCAGACCATACATGGGTTCGGGGGAAGAGCAAGCCAAAAAGCACCTATGAACCACTTACCTAACAAGGAGCCCACTGGGACCCCCCAAGGGTGTACGCCCCCTGAAATCCCCTGGAAGGGGGGTCGTGTCTCTCCCAGACTCGCCTCCCGAAACCTAACCAGACTAGCCTAGTCTAATAACCTTTCGGTTTGCTCTTTAATTGTATGCCTCTAGGATTTCTCAAGTACATGTATTTGCTTATTTAAAACAATTTGAAGGCTTTGCAAACCATTTATTTTCTCTGTATAGCAGTTTAGCCTGACATCAGCCAGAAATTGGGGATTTTAAATTGCTATAGGGGACGTTCGGGAGGGGGTTGTTTCTTAAGCGGTTGCCATTGGAGTTTGCTTACATTCACTGCAGTACATGATACATTTTTTATTGATATGGTACAGCTATCCACATTGGCATTAAATTGATATATTAGGGGGAGAGGGCAGGAAGGAATTATGCACATATTGGATGGCCAATTGAGTGTTGAGGCATAGCCTTCTAGATTGTACATATATATGGCCTCACCTTACGGATTTCCCCCGTGTTACCAAAAATTATGAAACTATAATAATCTGTACCATTTGATATGCCATCTTTTGGGTCATTTTTTAAGTTTTTCATAGAAACATTCAAAATTACTAATTCCTCATTGACTCATTTTCGAGCCCACCTTTAGAAAAGAGTTAGTTATTGCATCAAAATTACCAGTAAATATATCAATTAATCATTTACCTCAATGTATAAATTAAAAAAAAAATAATTGTCCATATAATATAATTTATCATAACATTATGGCATTACAATAGACATTCTGAACGTTATAAATGCAAGTTTGCAAACATAAGATTCAAAACAATCACTGATGTGATACCATACGATCAAAATCTAGTGTCTCACTCCCATCTGTAGACATTACTCGTAAGGTGAGGCCATGTATAATCTAGAAGGCTACAGTTGAGGTGAGAATTAGACAATTTTTTTTTGCTACTGCAACTGTGAGCTCTGCATAGTCTTAAGTGTTTTGCTCATTAAAAAATTGGATGAATAATACACCGTTTTCTATGGTCATTTGATGTGCTTGAAAGATAAACAAAAATTCATTTCCTTAGAAATTGATTGTTGTAGGCCTATTCTTCAGCTTGTAAAAGTGAATTTTTTTTTCTGGTTCCCAAATTTGAGAAATTCACTGTTCTTTTCTTGCATGTTAGTTGTGGACAACATAGCTCAAGGGTTTCAGTCTTTTGACATTGCATGACCAGCACATGGGTGGTCGATGCTAATTTTAATTGGGGGGCTGATACGCTAGTACTGGTATTTATTATGTACAATTATTTACATATAAACTTTAAAATTTAACCTATTTCCATTGGAGGGGCTTAGCCCCCCCTTCCCACCCCCAAGTCCATAGCACCGACTGCTCATGCAAGAATAAGTCAGCAAACATAATAGATTTTAGTTTACATTACAACGACGTTCATAATATAGATGTATAAGTTTGCATAAATAGAAAGTGTTTTCTTCAATTAATTTAGTGTGTTATCAAAAAGTTCCTACACTATGTGAGAACATTTAAGAGTTTTAAGTTATTGATACTGAACAACTAGAATGTCAGTATCATTAATATCATACACAAGTTTTTTTTCTCCATTTTGTTTACATCTTCTGCGATTTAGGTCATGCATGGATCCCATACCGTATTTCCTCTCCCCTACCGAAATAAATTCAGGCATATTGAATTAAGGGATGTCAGGTGGCTGCAGTTCAGCTATATTCTAGCTGAAACACATTCATATAGGGTTTTAAGTAGTACTAATTAAGTGTTCTACGCAATAGAATGGTGTTGTTTTTACTATGACATAGCTCCCAAGTAGATCTGTAAACATCCCCTGGGTATTAAGGTAGATGATTCACATGTATTGGTCCTTTTTGAAGGTTATGCTATTTTTATGCATTATTATACATGCAAATGTTATTATGGCAAATAAACAGAAAATGTTAAAGTACATTTGAAGGCTTAGGCTATCAACTACAAAATTAGGGGTTTCAACAGTGGCCACCTGCTAGGATTCATGAATGTTTGATAGTTACCACCAATGATCTGCAACTGTTCCTTTTTAATTACATGTTTCTGTTAGCTTCGTGATGCACGCCAGAAATACAGTTCCTACTAATATATGTAGAAAAAACGAAAACATTTTTTTAAAAGCCTGTGCATTTGCCGATGTCAATCTTTTTATAGTCTTGCAGTTAGATAAATATGTTTTACACGTTGAATTTCTTCTGATTCAGGTAATTAAGAAGGACGTGTTAAGGGGTGATGACATCATTTGACTTTTATTATCAATGTACACTCTCTTTGTGAGACTTTGATGTCTGGTAGTAAATTCTGCCAGGTAACTTCTAAAAGTAAATTTAAGATTCATCGAAACTGACACACCTATGAACATAAATGGATTGCAATCCTAAATGACCATATGGTGCTCCCACAATTTAATTCTGGGAATATCAATTATATATGAAAACTAAAAATTATGCTTTCATTATTGGAATTAATTTTTTTAGTTGCCTATAGTTAAAATTATATCTCTAGTACTATGTGACTGGTGTTTTATGCATATTATTTTATTGAAACTTAGTTTTAAAAAGCCTCACATCAATTATGATAAGAAAAGTTTAACCAAATGTTTAGGTAGAGGTATGGCCTAGTTTGACATAAACATAATCCATTGATTAAGAATGTATGAACGATTAT
Organism: Proteroiulus fuscus; assembly: GCA_034700285.1. Taxonomy (NCBI): domain Eukaryota; kingdom Metazoa; phylum Arthropoda; class Diplopoda; order Julida; family Blaniulidae; genus Proteroiulus; species Proteroiulus fuscus. The sequence goes on along the minus strand of JAQIXP010000005.1, from coordinate 18,012 downwards.
AGATACTATTAGTTCATTTTATAAGGTTAATAATAGCCTACTTTCATATTTTTTATTTACTTGTTATTTTAGGAGGAAGTTTACCCAAATTTTTATGTCAAGCATTACCATCTTTAACAACTGACTGGTCAAAATGGTTTATATTCTTTTGCGACGAACGTATTGTTCCGTTCAATGATCCAGAAAGTACTTATGGTGTTTACATGGAAAAACTTCTAGGCATTGTTCCCATCCAAGATGAACAAGTTGTTAAAATTAACCCTGATTTGCAAGGTACTGAACAGTTATAAATTTTTTTTTGCATTATTTGATTGATTTCGGTTTTCTACTGTTCAACTGAATTACTTTTACAAACACAATAAAACTTTTTCTCCCAGCTGCGGCAGCGGCAACAGATTATTCAGGAAAAATAGCCTACCATTTTCCAGATTTGGAGCTTCCCAAGTTTGACATGCTCCTACTAGGGATGGGTCCTGATGGACACACTTGTTCACTTTTTCCAGACCACCCATTGTTAAAGGTTAAACTACATATTTATTAACGATTTTAAAGCCCTAATTTCTGATCATGTCTTCACGTGAAAGTCACACTGTCTTCTTTTATGATAGGAACAAGGGCTTTGGATCGCACCTATTACCGATTCCCCAAAACCGCCACCCAGTCGAATAACTTTCACTCTACCTGTGATCAATAATGCATCAAGTGCCGTGTTTGTCTGCACAGGCGCATCTAAAGCAGAAGTTGTTAAAGTAAGCAGTTTAATTTAAATGTCTCTATAAGGGGGAAATTATAGACGTGCTAGAGTTGAACTGAAACAGTATTTGCCTTGATTCAATTAACAATTCCTCATAAACCTGGGGAAATTTGATAACGTCGTGGATTTCCTTAGACTCCTGAATGCGATTTCGGTCAAAGATTTAAACACACCCACACTTGTAAAGATTTGTAATAGACTGAAATAACCCCATCTTGCTCCCGTTTTTCCCAATACCAACAAAGTTATGGATAAAATTACAAATGTTAAGACTACGTAAGGCACCACAAAATAATCACCATTACCTTGTTTATTTTGATTCTTACACTCATTTTATTTACTCCTTTCACTCCAAAAATATAGCTTTTTAAAGATATGTGTTGTAACTATGAAGAAAATTTCCAAACATATCTACAGTGAACGAAAGTGTTATTTAATGCAGGAAATTAATACACCCATGAGTTGAGACCAATTAACCTTTGATAATTAGAAAATTTACTCATATTTGCACATATAATGCAAAAATGATGCAGAAATTTGTTATGCCCAGTAGCCCCTCACCTATATGTGCCCCACCCATGGGAAGAGTGGAACATAATTTAAGGAAATTGCCTATATTTTTAAGAAAATATAGCAAATCCAAATAGTTTTGCTTCATTTATTTATTTAGGCGAAGGGTAAGAATTAATGCATGGCACTTTCCAAAGTTAAGATTGAGATTCACCCCGGTTTTCTACCCTTAATGGCTACTTTGTGTGTGATATCTGCCAATTCTGTTATATTCGTACGTCCACTTCTTTAAAAAATGGAATAATGTAGGCCTATAATTAAAACTAACAATTTCCCATATTTTAATGTACCTGTATGTACTTTTCTTTAAGGATATAACGCGTCATCAAATTTCCAAATAATTATGAAATTAGTTTGAATATACAAACTTAAGACTACAAAAATATTTTCATTGTATAAATTATTTATTTTAATAACTCTCTGGACGTTTGATTCCTTATAGCAAGTTATAGAAGATCCAGAATGCAGGCTTCCTGCTGCACTTGTAAGGCCAGTTGACGGAGAATTACATTGGATTTTGGATCAAGGTGCTGGTGAGATGCTGTCCAAATAGTAAAGTATTGAATATATTAAAGAACACTTAATTTTTTTGTGCACATGTTATACTCGTATAGGATATTCGCACCCATTCCAAATTATACCAAGTTGTACAATAGTACAATTAACAGGTTTTTTAACAGTATACATGCAAATTAGTATTTTAATATTACTAATATACAACAAACCCCACAGAATCTTTACAGCTAACAAAAATCGATATTACCACAATCTCTCAAAAGTTCCTCACGAAGTGCCCCATTACCATTTATTGTACTGTGTATAGTTCCCATAAAAAATAATATAAAGGTTGGCAAGAATAAAAAAAACCGTTTGCGATGAAATTCTTTAATACATTGATGAGCAAACATAATGTTCTCCTAGTACTTCAAATTAATGTCAAGTTTTGTTGTTTAAATGGCAAGTACAAGAAATTTTCACGTGGCAATTTTCTTCATAATTACGTAACAAATGTCCGGAGTAAAATTAATCATAAGAAATAAGGAGTAGTGTTCCTTGGCGGAATGTGCCGTTCAGAGTCTGGAACGGCCGTAAACAATGTCGGAGTCTGTTTGTCGACATCGGTAAATACCAAGATAGATGCTATGTTGCCACAACGATAACAGTAATTTGGGGCTGACCACACCGTGACCAGTTTGTCATCAAACATGTATTTATATCCTAAAAAACAATTTGTCCATTTATTTATTACAATTTTCTTTACTCTCCTTTTTTTAAATACAAGTTATTTACCTTCATGAACCAATTGGTGAGCTCTACAGATCAGCTTCAAGTTGTTCAAATGCATGAACTTAATGGAAAGAAAATTATATTTTAAATCAATGGTGCCAGTGCACCATAGAGAAATGAATGAGATATGCCCAGTAAGCTGCAAAAAACTCAGCAAATGCACTCCTCTCCCCTACTACTATCAACTCGGGATGTTAGTGGGTTTTTCAAATTTTCAAAGATTTATTTGTAATGTATATTAAAATCAGGGTTGCGACTAACCACTAAATTCACTTTGGACTAGCATATCTCATTCACTTTTACGTACAGTTTACACTAAAATATGATAAACCCTTCCTAAAACTGTTACGTTCTTACCTCATGTGTTACTTTGGCTCCAAATAACCAACCCGCACCTCTCGGGCTTATAGACCAAGCTTCAACATCCTCCGGGTCTGACCACACCAGATGTAAGTTAAGCGTTAAGGTAATCACTAGTTTTATTCTTGCAAATTGGCTACTTGTGAAAATGCATTCATTTTGCTTGTTTGGGGATAGGGACTAGTTATTGCTCAACGGAAAGGATATCACAGAAGGCGCCTTTATGAGGAATTTCCTGATTTCTTTCGATTGTTCGTACTTGGTCGAGAGTATTTATCTCCGGAGAAAGACCACCATGAACGCACAATACTTGTTCATCTATAATCTGAAGAAAACTTTCATTCAGCAAGTGATGGGCTAAATGATGAACGATGACATGGAAACTTACCGCTGCTAATGTGAGTAGATCAAACACTTTACAGCAATAGCGCCACGCATTGGCATTACCATATTTTGTCTGGCATTCATCTACGATAGTAAAAAAAAGATAATGCATAAACTCCCAAATTACCCAAAATCTGAGATTTTCTGTTATTAACATCAGGATGTGCAGAATACCATAAAACCCGTAAACTTGAGTGATTTGTCGGCTTTCGTGATTCCCTCTTAACAGTGTTATCCTGTCAGGCCATCTACAAATTTTACAAGGAGTATTTCAGTAACTTAACTGCTTATATTCCCATCATTTATGATAATTCAAATGTGGATTTTGGCATTATTGGTCTTTCTTAATTGATTTAAATAACAAAAGGCACTTACTTTGCTTTTAAAGTTAGTAACCTTGTAAAAGTCTCCAAACTATAATATCCTCTGTCCACAAAATCTCCCTATAAAAAAAGTTATAAATTGGTAGTTGAACTAAAGCAGTCAAATAGGGTAATTCCATTAAAAGCTGTTTTGTGCTGGTACAAAATACTACATTAGCGAGATTCTAAAAAGCTCAAATTTATTTTAATGTTTGTGAAAACGATAGTCAAAGCAGCCAACCCTGGGTATTAAACCCAGACTCTTTTGAATATGAGGCCTTCTCTTTCTTATTATTAGTGTCAGGTATGATGCCTCAAAATTATTCTCACAAAATCCATTCAAACAAATTGTTAGCTGAAATTGAAGATAAAAGGGTGTACTAAATAATAATTACCATGAAAATATAATTTGTGTCCGGCACCTGCCCACCCGTTCGGAAAAGCTCTTCTAAGTCATAAAACTGTCCGTGAATATCACCACAAACGGTCACCGGAGTGCATACAGGCTGTATGTTGGATTCTTCCAGCAGCAAATCACAAACCAAGTCACATAATTGCTGAAAATTAAAAGGTATTAATAAAAAGAAAATTCCCTATCGCCTCTTAAAATCTCAGCTCATCAGTCATGTATAAAATGTGTAAATTAAGAATGCAGAGCCAGCTTAATTTTAGGTTCCCAGCAGATTCCTTTATTAAGCAGTGAGTGAGAAATGGGAGCAAAAGCTTTCCTTTTGCTCTGCTAGCTCAAAAGTTTGCTACAGGAGTGGTGGAAGAAATCCAAACAAGCAGTTGGAGCAATGTCTACGACAGTTTCCATTGCTATAGCAATGTTTTTAATCATGTATAGCCTACATTTCAACCTCAATAGAAAGAGAATGATATCACACAGGAGGAATGCCTGCATGGTGTTTAATAATTGAGAAAGTGAATGTAGACTGAGCAAAAATATTCTTATAGGGATCCACTAATGTGGAATGTATGCAATTTGCTCTGAACTGGGGTTGATAGGGTCCCCAAACATCAATAAAATGTTTAAAATATAGGCATATAATTGTATTTAATATGTTGGTAAGAGTTCAACATCGAGTGAAAAAGTACTGCAGTAAGATTGCAGTGAACTGCAAACAATATTGCGGTTTTTTCTGCAATCCAGGCTCAATGGCCCTATAGAACACAAAAATTCGGCTACACTGTTGTTGCGCAGGCAAGAAATGCAATCTGGACTACAGTCCACTGTGCAATGGAATCGGCCATAGACACTTCTCACACGGTGTGTTGAATTTTTTTCACTGGGCAGTTTTGGGAAATGTAAGTAGGCTACTAAAGTATACGTTCAATTAATTTAACGTTGGTACCGTTTATTAAATTTTTCCATTCATGGCAGCTGACTAATGCAAGTTAGAAAGTAATGCATACATTGAAAATTATATACAGACGATTTCTATATTCATTCTGGTGTACGCTATACATAGCTCTTAACCTGCAAGCCCCATGTCTTTTATTTATTCTTACCTTTAGATCATTTTCTGGTAAATATTTACATTGTTTGGCGATTTCTATCCACCTATCATTATCCGCCATTCCTGCATTGGTAATAATTTCTAAACGTTTATAAAACTGAAATTAAAAATGATGCAATGAATTCAATCAAATGATACAAGGAAATTTGCTGACAAGTAGCAAAAATGTATTCATAAAGTCTGTCACACGTACTTTGTAGTAATCTCTATGAATAGCATTTAAAATGTATAGTCATGCTTTTTAACCTGGCTATGCTTTTAATTATTAAAGAAAAAACATTAGCTCGTCCTTTTTCATTTAATCTCGAGTGTAGTTTATCAGCATTATTTTAAGAATTCGAGTTTGATTTTGTAATTTGTTCGCTACAAGGAGCAATGTATTAAAATGGCGCTCTAATAAAATGGCGCCAAATTTCTTTCTCATTGCCTCATCCACGAATATCCAACATCCTATGTAAAGAAAATTTGAAAATTTATATCATAAAGATTATTAGAAAGCGATGCACATTTCTGCAGAAAAATGAAATCCCTTAGTAATTTTGGCGCCTCCTTCTGAAAATGGTTCAAAATAGGCCTGTATGCTATTATAAAAAACATTGGCATAAAATTTAAGAGATCCTGGGTTTCATTCCCAGGGTTGGACCATTGGCTGTCTAGACTTTGGTTTTCCTTGGTTCTGGCTCATGCATGTAAATATTGAAAGTGTCATTAAAAATTGGTAACAGCAATGGATTCCAACATTGCCACTTGTTGCTTTTTCCCACCATTATTGCACTATGCCATCTGAACTTTGTCATTTGTCGTCTAATTTGTGTTGCCCATAAAACAAACCAAACTTTATATGCCATTTCAATATGCATTATAAAAGCCCTCCCCTTCTCATTCCCCATAATCCAATAACAATTTATAGAAATCTGTGCTATGAACATTTATTTCAGATAAGTTAAAAAAAACTGCTTACATATTTGCTGAAAGGTTTTACAGCTCATAACAAATCAATTGAAACAAGGGGAGGGGGAAAAAGACATGCATTACCAATTTACCAACGTACAAAATATTTTAAAAGTTTGGAAACTTTTTTTCCAGAACACATTTTATGCTTACTTTACTGACCACTGTCTTACTTGATATTACATAGGAAACGGAAAAATACATTGTAAGCTAAAAAAAAAAAAAAAATGGAACAAGTACATTGCTCAAAGCATTTGTGGCCATGAAACGCTTCAAAAATTCCAACTTCATTTTACTAACGCCTTGGAAAGCTAAGTCAAGATATCCGTACATTTATAAACCACCGATCAATAATCATTTCTTTTGCATCTTTACCTCGAATTGCTCTCAGCAATCTGCAACAAATAAATAAATTAAATTAATATACTTTAATTCCTAATTTTTCTAAAGATTTTTTAACGTTCTAAAGAACAGGAAACTTAGTATCGGAATAACCTTATAATTGTTGAGATGTTCCTCATTTTGACAATGCTTATTCCTTGCCTGAAGTTCGTCTTTAATGAATACCTCGCAGAGTTTACAATAATATCCACTTATAGCTATGATATAAGACAGACCTATATTTTTGTGTAAATAAATAGCATTAGATTTGAAAATTACATTATGCGCTTCCAATCAGTTGTAGGAAAAGCTCTGAAAAGTCTCTGATGCTCACCCACAAATTCCTCCGAAGAGTCTACATTCTCGATCTTGGCGACGAATTCTTCTTTATCCGCTGGTCGTACTCCTTCCTCTGGTTTTGGCTCACTGTCCATCTTTTTTTGTTCGCTGTCCTCTTCTTTTTTCTCGTTGTCCACTCCTTTTGGCTCGCTGTCCATGTTTTTTTCTTCGCTGTCCTCTTCTTTTTTCTCGTTTTCCACTCCTTTTGGCTCGCTGTCCATTTGTATTGCCACCTTGGCAGTTACCGACTTTAAATTTACGCTTTTTACTTCCACACCGTCTTTCTGAGAAATGGAAACCACTGGAACTTTGCTGACGTCCTCTTTTTCTTTTTCAGCATCTACAACATCGGTGGAACTATTGTCTTGGCTTATGCTGTCAGCTGGTAAGCTTATTGTTATTTTTTCTACACTGGTAACTTTTCGTTGTTTCGACTGTTGTGATGCTTCCTCGTCTTCTCCGTGGCTTAACTCGTCCTTATCTGAATCATAAATGCCGATGGCGTCCAGAGTAAAAAACTCGTCTTCTATCAAGTTCTCTTCAACTTCATCTCCTTCATTCTTCTTACTTTTAGCAACATTTTTCTTGTGGGCAATTGTGCCACAATGCTTTACAAAGCGGGCTGGTGACCGAAAGAATTTCTGACAGTGGGTGCAAAATGGTCGATTTAGGGCCTTGTTTTTCTAGAAAAGAATTAAAAGAATTATTGGAAATGCCTGCCTAGCATGCATTCACGTAAATCTGTAACTACCTTGTGCTCTTCTGATGCCATGTGCACAATTGTCAAGCCAGGAAACTTTATGTGACATACAGTACAGTATGTCGTGCTGTCATTCTTAGGTCTGTGCAAGAAGAAATTAAAACATTAAAACGTAAAAGCAATTCTTTTTGAAAAATGTTCAAAAAAGTAGTCTCTTTCTAAAGCAATAGTTGCATTTCTCATTAACAATATTAGAAAACAATAAAATGAGTACAATGGGGTAAAGTGGAAAATACAATGTTAACATCCCCCTGCATCTTATTTTTTAGTAATATTTTTTTTGCAATTTTCAATTTTTTTTTACTTATTTTTAAATAATTTTTCAAAAAGTAATTTAATTCCTTTTATATCAAGACTTTTATATCAACTAGAATCGGTATGTGTATTTTTTACCGGACCCTCTTATTAATGCAATTCATGTAATCTATCTACTGTATTAAGTGCATACTTGTTAATCTTCTTTGTACTCTGGTTAGTCTTTTTTGCTAGCATATTTTGCTGCAGTTGCTTTTGCCGGTTGTGATCGTTGGTTTTAAGGTGAGCAAGTTTAGCCTTAAATATTAAAAAAACACCCAATGATTTTCCGTTTCTTGTCGTGGCGCTACAAGTAAAGTTACTTACAGCTATTGTTGAGAATGACAAGTTGCAAATAGCACAAAAGCTTCCTTTGTTGGGTTTTTCATTTTTAGAAACAAACTAATAGAATAAAAATAGCAAATGTTGGAAGGAGACTTTATTAAAAATGTTAAACACGACATGTTACTCGAATCTTAGTTAAGCATCGAGACGTCGTCTCGCACGTAATGTGTCATCCTAAGATGACTTATTATAGGATAAGATAAGAATTGAATAATTTACTTTTTTTGGAAACTTTTTGGTAATCCATCGTGCGCTACTAGAATTAGTTTGATTTGAAGATGATGGGTGCTTGTTTTTATGCTAGTGTAATAAGACAGAATATTAAATATTATTTTGCTTATCTTATCAATACAATAATTTTAAAATGTCATTCAATTGAGGTGTCCAACAATTGTAATATAATTGTTCTATTACTTAACAAGTTCCAATTATGGACTTTAATGAAGTAATGAAGGCCACAATAGACAAATTGAATATTTTTAAAATTTTTTTTAAATTTTCATTGTTCTTTCATTTTTGCGGCATGCATTTAGATTTCTGCTAACTTTAGCAGTAATTCAAGAGATCTCTTGATTTTAACATATTCAAACAATAGCTGAGATATGTTAATTTTATTTTTTTTTATTACAAGTTGTTAGACACACTGAAGATAATTTATTAATAATTAAATAATTAAATTTACATTTACAACTTTATTAGGGCGTGAGGAGGCCAGCTTGTCATGTCTTTTCTTAAACCGTGAAATTACATATTTAGCTTGAAAGTTCATTTCATTTCTATTCCCCACCATTGTAGAAGGATTATTGATATTTGGGGTGTACACTTGTTGTGAAAATTCTCGGTTATTCACAGCAAATGCATAGTTCTGTCTGTTTTGCATATTTGGCCACGGCTGCATGTTACTTGGCCCTGGCATGTTATTTGATCCTTGCATGTTATTGCCATTCCTGGCAATAGCATTCCAATTACTTTGAAAGTCAAAATTTGGTTCAGGTTTCATCGGCTAAAAAAATACAGAAAATGGTATGACTGATTTCTCGTAGAAAGAAACTGTTCAAGTATTATATAATGCCTAAACTGGGGAAGGCGGTCTCAACGCCTGTGTTACAAACGTGCTACAATTAAGAGGACAACCGGACGAAGGAATTTTAGTGTTTCTTTTGTTACACAGGAATTTTATCTAAATTTGCACTGCAGAAAATAATCTATATGGTATTATAAACCAAAACAGGCTACGTAATTCTTTAACAGTCCCAAATGAAACATGAGGGTTACTGAGAGAATTGAATTTCAAAACTGGTATATGTACCATAAATGCATTTCCTGGAACATTTTGAAAATTCATGTTTTGTTTTTGTTGCTGATGTAGACCTATATGCTGCATTCCTTGACGACCATCATTGGGTGACTGGAATAAATAGGAAACAGTTGTACTTTTGCATATAGATGTGTCAGAGGATAGTTTTTAACTTGATTTTTTAATGTATTTGTTACGAATTCGATAACAAGGAAAGCATTTACCGACCGGCAAAAGTGATCTATTGTTGTTTCTTGAATGAATTGGTCCATGATTATTGTAACCATGGTTGAAGCCAAAATTCTGCATTGGGGATATGTTATGGGACCTGTCCATGACTGTTTCGAACGGCTTTATGTCCCTTGACCATGGATCAGAATTATTGCGATTGGAATATCCACCGTAATGTGACATTTTACCTTTATTATAAAGATATTTCACTAATGGATTCTATAGCAACTGACCTGACAGAAACAGGTTAATTTTCTACCACACGAGATTTACAAAATGCCGTTTGAGTGCGCGCGAAGCATGAGATCAGTGCATCTTTTTGCATGGATCTTTGCATGACCTCGATCTTTTGATAGGCATTGTATATTTAAACGACAAGCTCCAAAAATGATAATATTTCGCATGTTTTATTAATCACTTTTTAGTTAAATAGTAAATGTATGTTTGCATTAAACTTGCGGGTATCTATTTACGCTAAAATTAATATATATCGATGTTTTGAACCTAGATTAACCCACGGATTAACCCAAGAAATGAAATACGGGCGTATGGTAAACTTGTTTGTTACAAGGCGGCGCCTAAAACATGGGAACTATGGCAGGCGAACTACGGCAAATATTTAAGTGCAGGAGTTTTTATAATTTTATCGTAACTTTTGTTTGATTAAAGTCAGATAAAAGATAATTTTTATCTGAATAAGCTTCCCAGACTAGTTCGGAAATTTATTTTTCGTTTTATTTGACTGAAAGTGTGTCGCAGTTACTCTGGTTCTCTACTTAACGTCCTTGATTATCCGCCATCCTTTATTAAGTCTATTATGCCCTAAAAAGTGTAGAAGAAAAAAAAATAATCATGACATGTTTGTCTTAAGTGTTCGTCGAATTAATTACTGTGCTACTTATTTGTCGAAATAATATTTTACTATTGGATATATTCATGGAAGAATTAGCGTTGGCTTATCTGTTTTCCTTATTTACTTCATGGAATTTGAATTTATAAACGATAACATAACATAGTGAAAGTGCATCCCATGTGAAAAAAAAATGGTTTGGGGAACAGAGCTCTGGGTAAGCGACAATTTTTTTAATTTATTTGATAATGCTTTTCACACTTTAATATTACGATAGTATTATAAAACTGCATAGAATTGTAAATAACGTTTATCTTCTGACCTTAATGTGGTCGTCTTGATAAGGATGTTTGTGTAACTTGCGCAAAAACGTAAAATTGATAAACCGTTCAGTTTGCACATAATTTGCCATGCTTAACATTATCATGTTTGACATTATAGAAAGGTTGGCTGTAAGGACATTGTTTTAGGTTTTCCGTATTTGTGAGAATTTTGTATTTGCTAGTATTTTTAAATCATAGGTTAATGCTTGGATGAGGTCAGCGCATTGGCACACCCTCACAATCATGAATGTGAAAAAAGCAAAGCCAGATAGGGAAAGTCTGCATGTAATTTCGTCTAACATGTAATTGCACATCATGGATAGTTTTAATGCCAAAGTCTCATATTGAAGCATTGTGTTGTTTAGTTTGTGGACCAGGGTTATCTCTCAAGAAAAAAAAAGCTGTTCTCACTGCAACAGGATCTGTAGGCCTACGTTCATTGAAACATCTTCCACAGTAAAAAGCATAAAATTACATGTAACGTAGATGCAGTACATGTATTACTATAATTAGGATTTAGCATTAAATGTATTGTACAAATTATTGCAAAATAACTAAAGTTTACGTTAGTTATACTGGAGTAAAATTGCCTTGCTGCTGTAGTTTGTGCCTTGGCATCAGGCATGTGCTGTAAATGTAGTCCATAAGGAGTTATGGATGTGGGAGATTTAGGAGGAAAAGAAATACAGTCACGGACAACTTTTCAAGGGTATTGTCTCTTTATTTCGATGTAAAGTTATGAAAATCATGGCCAGAACAAGCAACCTTGGGAATTAAGCCCAGGTTTTCTTTTAATAAATCTGCAACTATAGTGTGTGGGTTGTTTGCTGTAGGTCACCAGTATATATTTATGAAGATTAGACATGTAGGCCTACACTTTTCCTTACCTTAACAATCATGTAATGAAAATTGATATTTGTGACATTTCCTAGGGATATGCTTTATATACAAATGTCATATTTGTTATAAAAAAATTGGAAACCCAAAAATCTCATTCCTTATGGGGAAAATGTACCTATAGTACCTATATATAGGTACCGGTATGTAGGATACCGGGTGATGTAATTAAAAGTTAATCCGATGTGACTTGCATCTTCTGAGAAGTGCAAACGGGTGGAACCATTATCATGGGAATATCCAGTTAAAAATGACTTCAGGTCTTAAGACATTGTTTGCATTACTTGAGCATAGGCCTACAATCATTTTGACAAATATCTGATGATCCTGAGCTCATAGTATTATGCTGAATACGAATACAAACTTATTGGGTTAACTTGTAATTGGATCATCTGTATTACATGTAAGTTAATTGAAAACGCTTTCTGACTACTGTTAAATGAGTCACCATTTGCACCAACAGACCAAATCCGATACCACAGTTAATGAGTTGCGTTGTGATTCTGCATAACTCAAGACTTATACCCCGTTTTTATTACCAGGAATCATGGTTATCATAAATGCTGCTTGAAGTCAATCATGATTGGTGAATAGCATTGTTGAAATTGTCAAATTGGTGTTTCCATATGAATCATTGTGAGAAAGCATATGGAACAGATGATAAAAATATACAGCGTGTGATAAAATATGTCATTAGAAATGACACTTCTCTGGTACATAATCTTAAAATGCAAACATTGTTTATCTTATTATTACAACATCAATGGGGAATTTAAGGTTAAGGGGCTTGGTGTAATTTGGCAACACAGACCAGGCCTACTCTGACTTCTTCAAATCATGATCGACAAGCTGAATCGGGTTCAGGGAACTTGCGTCACGAATCAAGTTATGAATCTCAAAATCAATTTTACTTCAACATATTACTGAATCATGATCCAGCACACGAAACCTGCTACACCTAGTAGCAGTTTCTGAAACTTCCCAACATGGTCAGCCACCAATGGTGTGGGGGTTCAGATGCACATGAGTCAGTCTGCATTGAATTGGAGCAAGTGGTAATTATTGGGAGTTGGTATCCTTGAATCCAAATGAATTTTATTTGTAATTAAATAGTAAACTAACGTGTGAACCTAGTATGAACACATAAGTGTAACAGCAAAATCACGCCTTACATAAAAATTGACAGGAGTAGTTCTAAATAATTGTTTTAAAAATATGAGTCTTAAAATTAAATTGGAAATCCCCTTGTTGTAAGACTGCTAGGATAGAATGTAAATGCAGTCAACAGGTTTACTAATTTACTGTTATTATTTGATCATTCACATCCAACGCGTTGGACAGGATGATTCGAAAATGTGATTGTGGAAAGTTGAGTGAATTTACGGAAATGGGAAATTGATAACTTGTATCCGGTCTCCCCAAAATCCTTTTTTTTAAATTTTGAATCAAAAAAGTTAAATAGGCCCTACATTCACATACGCTAATGCTGCCTCATTTCTACTGAAGGCAAATAGGCCTATTTGATTTCAAGCAGTTTTAATCCGTTTCATCTACATTGTAGATTGATGCCTTTCAGCATACAATTATGAGTATGATGGAACTAATAATGTGTAGGCTATCTTATGAAAACGGCTCATGTTTTGTAAAGTGCAGTAGGCCTAAACGCAAATTTCAGGCATAAGACATAGAGCTATCTATTAAAGACATAACAAATACATAATGAAATCATCAATGTTTGTAAATGATCCATAATGTCTGTTATTATTAACCCTCAAAAGGTTAAACTCGTGAAACCTTTGCCAGTATGGCCTTTTAGGGTCAACCTTAAAATTGGAAATTGATTATAAAGTTGAGCCAGGAAATGTATTAAGTGTGGTTTTTCGGGTTTCACATGAAGTTAATTGACCTGCACGCAAATGGATGCAATAAGGTTTAAGATGGCCTCACCCTGTAATTATCATTCTATTGCGGAGAACTTGCCCTGAGTATTTCCTAAAAGTTAATTTTCATCAGACAATCCGTGTATAACTTACAATTATTCTGAAATGAAAGATCTAAGCTTTAATGGGCACTCTATGACGTCACAAACATTGACCCGACGCCAAATGCACTTCAGAATATTATGTTTTTCCACAAGGATTTCTTCCAAGGGCAAGCTATAATTTTTCCACTGAGGATATATCCATGGCATCAGTTTATGGGTTCTGTGAACATCGTTTCCTGTATAACAAAATCTGCTTCTAAGAAACGTATGTACAGGTACGTTAAAGGGAAAGTCCCACTTTGTAACAAGTGATATTTAAAATTGTAGGCCTGCACATGCACTTCCTAGGTATGAATGGCTGTGATAATAATAATTGCAGCAGAGTTTCCATATGAATAGGCCTAGCCTATTATATTTAAAAATAAAATACTATAGATTTGTTACAATGTAGTCCTACAAGAAGGGCTTGGTGACATTTCATCCCAAAATGTTTTGTTTCAAGCTAAGTGATCTTGCGACACTTTGTCCTTCTGACATTTCGTCCTTCAAACGAGTCTTCAAGTCTTATTTCAAAAAAATTTATATCTTAATAAATGTAAAAATTGAATAGTTAAATTTTTTATAGAGTAAGCCTACTTAGCAAAAGAATGTCATGTTTTTCATGATTTCTATTTTTGGTACTTGTTATCTGTTGAACTGGTTTTACCATATAAATTTGGGTCCACAATATATATATAAAAAAAACGCGTTATATCGCAAAGGTATACAACTTGTTACAAAAAGATTATAAAAATGTTATATAAGACATACCGTACCGGTAATATTATTTAACATTTTTCTTGGTATATACCCGTATATCATTGTAAACACGTTATATAACAAAGATGTACCACAAACTTTAAACAGATTTGTAATATAACCATGTTTTGTTATGTAATTTGTTGTGTGGACCCAGCTTAAAAATTCAGCAAAGTTGATAGGAAAATAATTAAGAGATGAATTTCTGTAAATAATTATTCTTTATAAATCACTTGGCATTATTGTGAATATAATGTGCATAGACTCGAGTAATTTTTGTCAGAACTATAATCCCATTTCCTTGTTTTTAATTCATTGATAGCATTTTGCAGAAATCAGTCAGTTTTGAAAGAAATCAGTATGCAAGTTTGGTAAATGATTACATGTACAGGAAATACATTTATTACTTCCAATATAGGTAGGGCCTCATTTCTAAATTGTATAAATATAGTCCTAAATAATGATTCCAAAACTATCAGTAAAATCTGGTAGGCCTACATAACATTAATTGCTTTAAAAAAATGGCATGGTCAATTTACATTTTTTAGAAAATGTTTGGTGGAAAATATTCTAGACAAAATGTTGAGGACGAGGTCATGCAAATGATGAAATTCTCTGCACTATTGTTTGTACACTCAGTATTTCAGGGGTTTCCTATAATTTAAAACAATGGCCTTGACTTAGATTCCTAGGAATATTATTTGCATATTCTTCATTGCCCTATAGGGGGTTTAAATGCTAAGTTTGTTTGTTTGGAAATGTATATCTTGTTTGTACAATGCAAGTTGTTTGTATACATGTAGGCCTACTTTTTCGTACTGTAGGCCTACCGGTACAACTACTAAAAGTAAAAACAGCTTTGTTTTATTTGTATACCTTTTGCTTTATGGGCTTTGCGAAAATACAGTAACTAGTGTGTTTATATGGGAGTTTTTTTTGGGGGGGGGGGGAGTTAATTACTCCTCCCCCAGATGCTATTCTGTATCACTGACTGATCCGGCCAGGAGAGTGGGGATGCCCCCCTCCTCTAAAAGAGGAAAAATCCACCTAAAAATAATTATAAAATACCAAATTTTGGCACCCATGCGCAAACACAAGCTAAGGTAGACGTGGAAGGGGGGGTGCCATTTTTAAATATATGAGTACAGATATGAGTACCCTTACTGCATGCATGATGGAGTATACCCGGGTATAGGCCTACCTGATAATTTATTCTAAGAAACTCCACTTGTGTAGGCCTATCTATGCTTATCCTAGTTTTAAACTTGTAATTGTTCATTATAGATTTATATGGCGCAAATTGATTGCCCAGTAAATTGTGCCTTTTTGAAATCTAATGTGCACTTTTCTGCCTTGTTTTTCATTTGTTCTACTCAAATTTAATTGTGCCAAGGTAGACTGTTATACCTGATCTAATCGTATATTGTTGTGTTTTGTTTAGTTGACACATTAACGTGATAAAACGCATTCAAATTGCTTTTATACATGAAAGGGTATTGGCGGGTATTCTACGAAAAACAATTCTCAAATGTGTTTTTATGTTGAATTATGCATGAGTGGACCACACTTTCTTTAAAACTGCCTTGCCTGAAATTTTTGTTCCAAAACAGCAAAGCAATTGCAGTTGGCACGTGCACTGAGCCTCATTTTTGAACGAACATCTCTTCAGGCCACTGAGGGCAGTGCAGCTTTAAATGCTCAAAATGTATTGATTCATATTCCAAAAGACCCTAATTCTAGTTGGGTTGATGTGCCCGAATGCAAAAGCAATACATTGTTTGGAAGGTAATGTCTAAACTTGTGTAAATAAAGTAAGATTTATTCATCGTCCATTTACGTAAGTTATATAAAAAATTAATTAGTTAAATATAATTTTTATAGTTTTAAAATGTGCCTGCAAATCAAATGCCTGTAAATTGGAAATATAAACTGTAGGCTAGTCTTTTGTGTTGATGCAGCAGTGTGGTATTTGCTGGGGGGGGGGGGAGTTACCCCCCCACCTTTTCGTGGCAACTCCCCCCCCCCCCAACTACTAGAAAAATTCCATTACATCCTCCCTTCATTATACAAATTCTGATAAAATTCATCACTACGACCCCCCCACCTCTGAACTCACAAATACCACCCTGTGATGCAGTATATGGTTGGCCTAACTTCACAAAATGTTGTGTTCAAGTATATTTGAGTTGCTATTTAATGCATTCATTCTTTGTCGCTTAACTATCAGGCATAGGCTTACACTGTATTACTTTTCTGGCGTGCGCTCAATACTTGTTTTTCAACAATTTTGCTTATCAGCATGATGTGACAAACCATAATTAATATAAATCAATTTATAACCTGTAGACAGTATTAAGTTAGGATGTCACGTTTTGCAAAATATACCGGCATTTGTGCTTTGTTTTGATTTATCAATTTTCTAAATATGTCATTAAAAAGGTTACCGAGGATTTGTAAAACCTGATTTTGATCGAAATGTACCTGATTGAGTTTAGCCATGCAGTGTATTTTTGTCATGCAAAACCATTTTTAAATTTATTTACTTTTTTGATAGCCGAACATTAAATCCTTATTTAGAACTGCCTATGAATGAGATCCTGGTATAAATAGTGTTTAATCATTTAACAAAGGATTAATCCTTTTGCCAGGCTTCTTAGTATGGGATAGGTCTAGGCTTAATTACATTAGCAGCAGGAGATCAATAAACCTTCCTAAATACACGAAGCACAAGCAAGTGTATAAAATAAACACAAAACGTATTGGAGACAAGACTATAGTGTGCTGGCTTTTAGGGAGCAGGTAGTTAATATGTTGCACAGCATGTTATTGATTAGACTATTAAAATATTTGTCACTTAATCTCATACCTTCGCAAATCGCAGTAGGCGTATGCCATTTGTCCTATTTGTTTTATTACTTTCAAGTTCATTAGCATATTTGCAGGTCTGCTGCCTTGTAAGGTAGTCATTACCCTTATATTCACCCCTTTGTATGATATGCAATTATAAACCTATTGTAGTTAAAGTAAATACTCTAATATCCCCCTAAGGACAATTCATTAATTTTTGTCACACACCACAAAATCAATGTAGATACTTTCATTTCCAAACACTTCCTAAGATCCGGGTCCGCCCTTAAATATTGTTTGAATTTATTAAAAATTCTGGAAATAATTAAAGGGACAGTCTCACTTTGAAACAAGTTATTTTTAAACAGTACACAATTCCTAGATATTAATTTCTTTGCCAGTAATAATTGCAGCAAAGTTTTCATTTTGAAGAAATCACGACGTTTCCAAAATGCACAATAGGCGCCATTTTCCTTAG